>JAJDMX020000275.1:0-55590 GCA_022345685.2 Nothomitra cinnamomea | reverse complement strand
TGGAGAGCGTCTATGGCGCTGATTCGTACATAGAGGTGGCTGGTTTGCTATACTGATTTTCTCACTCCCATTCTTGCCCAAGGTGTCTGTGCAGAATGTTATATGGCGTAGACGTGACATTGGCCGTCGCTGGCAGATTCCAGTGGGGAATTTAAAGTAAATGTTTTTCACCTCGCTGTGACTCCTGGTTGTAAACTAATATATGGAGAGGCGAAGTTCTATAGAAGCCGTTAGACGAACTGGGGGGAATATGTTGATTTTGGAACGGAAGCATTAAAGTTACTTATGGCTGCTCGGTGACCTCCTAATGAACCATCTACCAGCGTCTTCATAGCCCGCTTCGTTATCGCCCCACCTAAGTACGATTCGATGCCGCCTTCAACTCTTGTTTCAGATCGTCCTAGCAAGGAGCAGTCTTAAGCTTTTCGATACACTCCCTTAGCAGGCATCGGAAGGGTATTGCCAATTGGACTCTATCGACCCCTTGCCCGGCCTCCTGTATGAAATCGGTGATCGTCCATGGCACACCAACATGGACTACAACACGAATCCCGGCAACGCCAATAACGCCTAGTTCGCTTGTAGTCACAGTGACCCTCTGATTGCCAGCCGTTGCGCCATTCACTTGAACAGGCGTGCATTTTGCCAAAGCATTTGGTGTGAGTTGGGGATTGGAAACAAAAGACGTTCCCTACCTCAGCTTTTATTGTTTCGTTTCTGGAAATATACGTGCGACAATTAACCAATCAGCGGCGGAAAATGATAGCTCAGAAGATTTCATTGACTTGATTCTTATCCGTGGCCCCGCAACAAGTCATATCACGGACACGAATACCTCGTACAGGGATGTTTTGGCCCCTACATGCCTCATTAAGGCGTTTATCCTTGCCAACCCGCCTCCACAAATGAAGGTCAACCGCGACCTTCCTCTGGTAGGAGAACCATCATATCTCTCTGTGCTCTGCTTCGGGTTCCAGCTCCCTCATGCACTTAGACCAAAAGATGTAAGGTTGCAGATTTTTTCCGCACGGGTTCCTCCCAACAGCGACCCCTAATCATTCTTTGTCTATACTCGTCTCGGTCTTCAGGCTTCACGTAAGTCAACATTATAATTTACGTGCAGAGACTGACCGCCACAGGTTAAAATTCCTTCCCAATTGTGCCTATTCAATCCGATTATACGCTCAGCGTCCATGAGATGGTTGACCCACTTACATTACAAGTTAAGACGTATTGTAGCCGAGACTACCGAGACCTTACGCAACATCCAGACCACAGCCGACAAGGATCTTGGGGTCAGGTCTTTTCATCTTCGTAAAGAATGGGCTCCATGTCCTTGGAAAGCTAACCGATAGACAAGCTGGTAGATGAGACAGTTTCAGCAATTGAGAATTTCAAGTCGGGATATCCGCCTCCCCCTTCTAGGATCACAATATCTGTCGTAGCTACGCTGAACCTCTCACAGTATGTGCTTAGTCAAGTTAATCGACTCCTGCTGACAATGTGAATGTTGTGATTGGTGCCTGCGCATTGTTCGGAAGCAGTGCTGCCGTCGGCATCAGTAGTATCCGGGCATAATTATGCTCGGAAGTTTACTGTCCGGACACGCTCAACGGTGCTTCCGAGGGTCTGAGCAACACCGGCATCAATATATAAGGCCGGGTGGAACCCTATTGTTAGTTAGTAGTCGCTTTCAATACAGTAGTTTATTACCTAGTTTTCGCCCTCGTACACACTCGATTCTACAACAGTGAAAAAGGATCGTCCAGATAAATGAGTTATGTACTCGCCTTGAAAGATTTACTGAGCTCATTCACCTTTGCTCAACGGAATGCATCCATGTACTTGCTCATGTTTTCATTCATGTTTCTCACGTCTGGAACAGAATCACTATGGCACACTTTCTCCAGCCCAGCAAAAGTACCTGTGCACTAGGGCACTCGGATCGAGCAACGGAGATACATGTTGTCCAAAGACCACTATTCTAGTCGAACTCCCTTAGAGGTCTTAGATGGGGCGTACACTATCAAACTATGCCAGGACTGATGCAGTTATTTGGTAATAAGACTCGGGCTGTGGATCTACTCTTCCGCATTGTTGACAACCCGGTGCGGGAGGGGTATCACACGGCATGGCAGATATTACATCCAGCGGCTGGAATTTCAACTACCGAAAATGATCCTTTTGCGCCTCACGCGGTGCTCATCAACGTGCTTACTAAGATACATATAGATTGCAATGACCTGGGAGAGTGGATGGGCATGGATTGGCGTCTTGGGTGATTCCAACGACGGGGACTTATGTATGCGGCAGCTTGGTATGCAGATGCCCATGCCGACCGGATCCATCGCGGGCATGTGCGGAAGAGATCTGTGACACTTCATGGCTAGATGGAGACGAGTGCAAGGGCTGTATGAACGATAGACTGCACACCATGAGACCATTTGGGCGGAGGATTGACTATAATGATGAGATCATTTGAGCGCCAGAAAGGGTCGTATAGTTATTTTTTGGGTTATTTACGCCGCTACCACTATTTTCGATTTTAATTACTCGGATACCACTACGTCTTACTGGAATACCACGATTCCGGTCTCGGCAGCCCTCACCGCTACTTCAGATATATAGACGGCCAATGCCCATTTCCTTTTCGAAGTTCTTTCCACTATACTATATAACCAATATGTCGGAAATTGAGTCTATTCCGGCCGAACTTAGGTCCAACTTCTTGTCCCTAGGTGATGCTCGCAATGCGATCCGTACCTTTCTCATTGATAGAGGTGAGTCCTTTAGAGTCTCTCATTCAGACCGAAATCGCTATATTCTAGCTTGTCGTGATGAGTTCTGCAAATTCGGTGTTCAGGCAGCTGTATTAAAGGGCCCTCAAATTCGAGTTACTCGTTATATCTCTCATACGTGTAGTCCGATCACTCATCAGAATTTCCGTCAAGCACATTCTGTTTCGTTTCTTGCTAGTCGACATCGAGCTACAGTAGCAGATAACCGGGAGGTCTTACCTGCTCATATTCGAAGTACCGAACGAATTCAGCATGGAAATACAGGAGTGAGCTATTAGCAAGCCTGGCGAACAAGGGAAGCTTTATGAACGGAATTAGAAGGCGATGAAGCAGAATGCTTTAAGAAGCTCCCAGCTCTATTAACGGCCTTGGATGATCATGACAACCTTAATCATATTGCTGTTGAAACACAAGACAGACGATTTTTTCGCTGCATTATTGTTCCAGGAGCTACCCATGGTGCATATCCAACTAGTCGTCCCTTTGTCGCCTTAGATGGATGTCATACAAAGTCCCAGTTTTGAATGACTTTACTTCTAGCTTGTACCTTGATGGTAATAACGAAATTCTACCTCTAGCCTGGGCAGTTGTTCCAATCGAGGATAGTGACAACTGGAAGTGGTTCTTAGGTCATATGAAGCCTTGGTTTCAAGGAATGGATACTACAGGTGTGGTATTCATCAATGATCGAGATAAAGGTCTCGAAAACTCTGTTTTGGAAGTCTTTCCTGATGCTCATCATTCGCATTGTTGCCAGCATATGACAGCTAGTGGCTGCCGGTTGGCGGTCCAGCTTGGGCGGGTGCCATAGGTGCTCAAGGTCAGAGGTTCACCTGTAGGACTTGTGGAATGTAGGTCTGGCTGGCACTGGCTGTCGGCCAGCCCAGCCGATAGACAATGAGTGCAATAGCAGTAGTTAACGTATGTACATAATAATAGGATTATTGACCGATAAGGCCTCTCTCTCATTCTCCTCCAGGAGTCTTATAGACTTCGGCGGTAATTGCCATCTAGCCTATTTGTTGTAACCCACCGATGGCGGTTGCCTATAGCAACCGGAGGCTTGGCCGGCTGTCGCCGGCCAGCCTATGTTGCAGTCAGCTATGACACAGCATTTAGCAGATAACATTCAGAAAAATTTTGGCTTATCTGCACGAAATGAATTCTGGAGAGTGGCATATGCTTTCAATGAATATGATTTTCAAGAAGGGCTATCAGCAATAAGGGGGATTAGCACACCAGCAGCAGAATATCTTAATGCGATTCCACACAAGTCCTGAGCACAATATGCCTTTCCAGCATCTCGATTCGGACACATTACTTTGAATATTGCTGAATCAATCAACTTGTCCTGGGACGAATATCATAGTCTTCCAATATTACATCTTCTTTTAGCAATTTGGACAAAACTAATGACCACAATACACACTTGTCGTGCTCATCCTCATTGTTCTATGCACATTACCGACTATGCGCAGATTAAACTTGACAATAACTATCAGCAAGCTTGAAGATATCATATTGAATCGGCAGATAATGGCCTCGCACAAGCATTCGTGCCCAATGGTACCACTCACATTGTTAACCTAAGAGAGCGTACTTGTTCTTGTGGTAAATTTCAAGAGCACTACTTTCCTTGTCGGCATGCTATTGCTGTCCGTCTAAGGCAAGCTCATGACCCCTACGACTACATTGATCCACTCTATTCTATTGAATATTACAGAACTACATACTCAATGCACATGCAACCTGTTCGGGAGGAGGACCTTGTTGATGAATATAGCGATTGCGAAGCTCCGGAATTGGCCAAGCAACGCGGGCGTCCAAAGAAACAGAGATTTCGCCGAGAGAAAGTCAGAAGCAGGCAGAATACCTGCAGCCATTGTAAAGGACAGGGGCATAATCGACACAGTTGTCGGTACGCTCTAGGAGCTTAAGATGTGGAGGCAGAATCGTGGTATTCCAGTAAGACGTAGTGGTATCCGAGTAATTAAAATCGAAAATAGTGGTAGCGGCGTAAATAACCCTTATTTTTTACTCCTTGTCGCTACCGTTACTTCTAGATCCAGCTAGTTCCTTAACGAATATCGTACATATCCTACAGATCAAACTCTAGCTACGTTACGACTCCTTTTTAACGAGATCACCACTGAGAAAGCTGAGGCTTGGGTGGAACGTCAAGGAATGGGGTTCTGAGTTCTCAGCAGGATGTCTCGCTCCTTCACCACCGCCGAGTCCCTTCATATCTCTTCGTCAGTGTCTTTGTCTGCTTCTTCTTCCGCCTCTTCTATGCGCTCTGGATCGTCGCCTGATCCCATAGACGGCTCCAGCTCCTTTCGACGAAAGTATGAATTCTCGCCAAAGGCCTGGGTCGCAGTGATCTCCAGCTGGTCGAACGTCTCCTCTTACCGCTCGATCATCTTCAACCGAACCCGATCAACGTAGGCGTGGGCCATGGCATCATCATCCACCAGCAAGATGTCTCGCTCCCAGATCACCTGAGGGTGCATGGAAGGCCCCTCTTGGCGAAAGTTGTAGAACGGCTCGCTGTTGGAGTCGATCGTGGGGACGGAATTGCAAGTTGACGTGTTGCCTGGAACGACGCTAGATGTTAGGGATGCAGGAGAGAGGACTGAGGCAATTGGGATGAGCCTGGGAGATTTGGTCAGCTTGATATCGAGGGCTAGAGACGAAATTGGAAATACAGTGATAATGGTCACTGGATAAGATTGCCAGAAAAACCTGAGATTTACACAAAAGTCCTGCTGACAACTTGGGGTTTTGCCAGTCACACGCCCAATCAAAACCATCTACATACCAACAAGCCACTGCAATTACCGTTGCCATTTTTGCGTTCCTCACCATCTCCTAACTCACAAACATCGCTGGGTCCCTAATAACTGCAAATAATCCATCAATCGCCTCCAACCTCAACGTTTTCCTCAGCGTCCACTACATCCTTTGCTTATAAGCAATCCCCGCAGCACCCACCAACATCGCCTTTGTTGGGATGTACCAGTGGATTTCCCAGACTGTTGATATTTGTGAGTAGATGGAGACGAGGTTCTCGAGACGGGGGTCGCTCTGCCGTAATGCGGATCGAGGTGAAGTTGCTGAGCCTCGACCCACGGGAACTGATGAGACCAGTGGAGCCCTGGAGCTAATAGAGGCCGAAGAGGGATAGTAGTCTGCTTTGGTAGAGGGTTAGTTGGAGGGCGATATTGGGGTCTTGCTGTAGTTTTGCCAGAGTGTCCTCTATCTTCCGTCTAGTGCGCCTAGAGTCTCTGGTAGCTCCCAGGGCAGATCGTCAAAGTTTCTCATCTCGAAGTTGCCGGAATGGTCGGTAGGGATACTCTCTCGTTCCGGAGGTGAAGGTGAAGTATTGAATGGGCTCGTCCGGCGCGGCATCCTGGTGAATGGCGGGCGGACTCTGGAACCTGGTGGTCTTGTTACCCAAGGTTTTCCACTTAACTTGAATATCAGCGGGCGACGCCGCCCTTAGCGTGTGGTTACGAGAATCAACGCGCTGCAGCAACAGAAGCTCAAAAAAACCGCCCGTTCCTTCAGCCCGACACCCTCCGCACATCTATAATAGATTAGCTCCACCAACCAAACCAAGGCCTTAATCCACATAGCTTTCAGTCGCAAATCAGCTGCCTTCCTGCACACCTGTTCAAGGCAGTCATTCGCCGCGGCCATTTGCAGGCTGCGCTACCCCATCTACCATGGCACGTCTCCTGACAGCGTAATGAAATGTATTTTATGCCAACCCTAGCTCAAAGAAGTTGCAGTTTCAACACTTCTTCATAGCCAGGTCTGGATGCCAATAGCAAGTATCCAGACCAAAAACCCGAGCCTTTCCTTGCTTGTTGGCCCTCCCACATTTTTTGCAAGGGGTTATGGCCTTGTAGCCCTTGCGATAAGCCCGTTTGCTGCTGTTGTAGCGACCCTCGCTATGATCGATTTTGGTATGGAGCTTGACCGGGAGCTCTCGAAGGTCTGGAACGTCGGACATTGTCGCTTTGGTTGTCGTTAAGTGTTGGTCTACGAGTTTGAATCTACGATGTTGATTCTACGATGATTTTACGACTACGATTCTACGAATTCTGGGGGCCTTTTATGTCCTCGAAGGACCATTCTTGTCGGTCTCCCCTGCTTCGGACTTCCCCGACCGACGAACTTGGTGGTCTACGTCCAACTGACCCGCCATACGGAGGCTGACTGCAAAAGTTTTCGGACTCTTAACTAAATTCTATTTAAGCGACCCACCAAACTTTACCCTGCACATCTCAAAATGCCGAATCGTGCAAACCCCATAACCCTCCGTGCGCAAGCATTTGCATTGCTTGTGCCTATAGCTAGAATTAAAGAGGTTACTGGATTATCTAAGTCTACAGTCTATCGGGTTAAACAAATCGCTTATGAGCGAGGTTATGACCCTGAAGTGGGCAGAGAGTTCAAAGACGAGTATTTTACTGACGCACCCTACACTGGATGGCCAAAGGTTATTACAGAAGAGAGTTCTTCTCGAGTTCTAGAAATAGTGCACTCAAATCGAGAAGGAAGAGAAATGTCAACAAGAGAAATAGGATATAAGGTGGGCATGTTAGAATCTTCAGCATTACAGGTCTTACATGCAAATACGTGACGGCCAGCGACCGCCAGTTGGTGGTCCAGCATGAGTGGGTACTATAAGTGCTCAGGATTGGGGGTTTACCAGAAGGACTTGTGAAATGTAGGTCCAGCTGGCACTGGCCACTGGCTAGCCCAGCCAATAAAAAATAGGTGCAATAGCAGTAGTTAATGTATATACATAATAATAGAGTTATTAACTAATGAGGCCTCTCCCTTATCTTTCTCTGGGGGTCTTATAGGCTCCAGTGGCAATTGCCACCTAACTTATTTGTTGTAACTCACTAGTGGCAGTTGCCCATAGCAACTGGAGGCTTGGCCGGCTGTCACCGGCCAGCCTATATTGTAGTCAGCTATGACAAAATGGTTTATGAAAATGGAAACTTACTTGAAAACCTGACTTAACAGCAGAAATAAAAGAAGCTCAGTATCAATTTGCAATGAGACATAAAGGCTGGACAATGGAAGACTGGAAAAATGTTATTTGGTCTGATGAGACAAGTGTAATATTGGGACATAGACATGGTAAACTAAGTGTTTGGCGAACAAAAGATAAATAATATAACAGTTCCATCATTAAAATCTGCTGAAAGAAAGCCTCAGAATTCATGGTTTGGGAATGTTTCTCATATGATAAAAAGGGCCCAATGCATATCTGGACTCCAGAAACAGTACAGGGGCAATGAGCGGCAGAAAAAATATTGGAGATAGTCAATACTATCTGTGAACTACAGCTCAAAGCAGAATGGAAACTTAATACAGTTATACTGCATATAAATCTGAGACAATAGCTGGCTGGTAAAAAACCAGTATGGAAATTCAGCAAGAAGACTGGCAAATTGATTAGGAAGGCAAAGTCTAGTGGCATTAACTGGTATCAATATAGTAGAGTTATTCTTATGAAAAAACTTCTTCCTTTTGCTAAAGAATATGTAAAGGACAGGCCAAAAACAGTTGTTCAAGAAGATAATGCTCCATCTCATGCACATCGGGCTCAAGCAGAAATCTATAATATTTTTGGTGTTCAGCGGCTGTTATGGCCAGGACACTCTTCAGACCTCAATATGATTGAACCATCTTGGGCTTATCTAAAAAAAGTAACTACTAAAGCTGGATCTCTCAAAACATGAAATGAAGCAATCATTGCATGGACTAAAGCATGGAAAGACCTTGAGCAAAGTAGGATCCAGCATTGGATTGAGCGCATAATTCGTTATTTGGAAATAGTTCGGCTTTTGAAAGGTGGAAATGAATACCGCGAGGGTCATGTTTAACTAGTCACTTAACTAAATTTTAGTGAGGCAATGCCTAAGCGAGAGTCCGAAAACTTTTGCAGTCAGCCTCCGTACTGTGGCCCTATTGTTCATCGGTTGACAGGGAACCCAGTTTCGTTTCGCTAAGGCCGGTCATTGACGCGTTGATCTGCTCCAGCGATGCAGTCAGTCCGTAATGTACTGGTCACGTGTCACCCAACAGTATATACCGTAGCTAGTCTTTTAGGCCTTAAAAACCCAACCCGCCATCTTAAGTTGTGAGTGCTTCCTCGCCCTCTGATCCACCTCCGTCTGCTCGTCTCCGTATTGCCCTTATCGCAGTCACCGCCTGCTAGTCTCCGCCTCCCGGAACGCTCAGAGCCGCAACGTCGAGAGAGCTGCCGTCGCAATAGCGACCCTGACGGATGAAGAGAAGGTGATCATACGAGAGAATCCGATAGACGATTCGCTGAATAAAATCCGGCGGAAACCGTCCAAGTTCACGTGCACTCCGACTTTGTCCTTCGAAGACATCATCAATTCAGCATCCGAGGACATAGGTGGGTACCTCTCTCGAAGATTGAAGTGGACGACATGTTAAGTACATTTGCGATGCAGGCGTCTATCAGTCTATCCGAGAAATCCTCAGTATTCTGGTTGGATTGCCGGCCGCCTGGGAGCTACCGTCCCGCAACCGGACGTTCCACACATCTCCCCGAATGCTGTGTGAGGATATCCTAGACCTTACTGCTCATTTTCTGGCCACAAAGCAGCTGAATGCAGAGTTGGTGGCTGTCGTTCTTGAGTCTGTCATAAAAGGCAAGCTAGGCAATGATGAGATGATATGGATCGCGATCTACGACCTTGTTAGCCGGCCGACAATTGCAGTGCTGCAGAGCAGGGGCAGTTCTCCTATCATGGGCAGCAGCGGTGTTTTGCTAAATAACCTGCGTGGCGACTGGAACAGGGACTATTTTCCAGGATCGCTAGAGGTCTTGCAACAGCAGGTACGCCGACGTGGCCTGGAGGAGTACTACTCGAAGACTCTGGTATTTCTGCAGAGCAGCGGCATGGGCAAATCAAGGCTGGCAGATGCCTTTGGCAAATCTTGCCCCATGATAAGCTTCAACCTTCGTCGCGAGGGAACTACAGGCTATCCCCCACCCGATATTGAAATCCTGCACTTTGTGCATCAGAAACCGACAGAAAAGGACCACATACTTATGACCACAGCAAAGGCTCCAAACGCCAATTACCCGGAAAAGAGGGAAGACAATATGTGGAATCACAGTATTGTGTCCGCACTACTCCGGGCTAGTTTCGAACATCGTGAGTCAACGCACGCTTCTTGGCAAAGGTCATAAACTGACTAAAGATGAATTAGTGAACACATGGGTTGAGGAGCACAGACATGCAAAGATGGCCCCATTACAGCTGGCTGCGGCGAGACATGCGGAGATGGCACCTGTCAGGCTTGGAGTTTGGGACGCTCGGTCTGCAGAGCGAATTCGCTACTGCAACTCAGTTGCTACTACAGCGGCAGGATACATTCTAGACTTGATTTCGAAAGAGACTTGGAGGACGGTATTCGGCAAGGATGGCAAGTCAGATTTTCGGATGGGCTTGCTTAAATCCGGCTGCCTACGTGACCTTATACGTGCTGTCAGCGTCTACTTCGGAATCTCCATGAATTTGCGGAGAAGGGAGAACAGCGGAAGCCATCATTGGTAGTTGTGTTCGATGAGGCATCAAGCTTCTTGTTTCAGGGCGATGATTCGGGGAAGCCACAGATGGGACTCTATGTCGCGCTCAATCGGATCTTCAGTTGCCTCAGAGACTGGGATGTGTGGTTCTTCATCCTCTCCACAGAATCTAAGGTGGAAAGCCTTCTACCACCGGAAAAAGTCGATCCAGGTGGTAGGGATGCTTCTAGTCGGCTTGGGGATGGGGACAAGAAGGCCCCACTCAAGATCTTCCCTCCCTTTGTGGCTTTGCAGCTTGATGTGGAGGATAGACGGGTAATGCAGTCAGAACAGACGAAAAGAGCAGAACTGTTGAAGGCGATGACCGAGTTTTCGAAACCGGGACATATGAAAATCTTCGGTCGACCCCTCTGGTTTGCATATTCTGATGCAGACGAGATGGCCGAGCTAGCTCGATTCAAGCTTATCGGCGGCAAAAAGGGCCCATATGATCCAACGAATGTAGACCAAGTATTTGCGGCACTATCTTTTCGGATCTCTTTGGACCTTTGCCTGGAAAACCCAAGAGCACTTGCTCTAGCGAGGACCGTCGTCAATTATCACATGGGGGTGTGATTAAGGTGTACCAAGACATCGAGGCCCTTGACACTATCACACCCTCGGAGCCTGTCGTATCTGAAGCAGCAATACGTTACCTTTGTGAACTGAAATATAATGAGAAAAGGAGAAAAGATGGGTCAGAAGACAGTGGAATGTTCGAAGGAGGTATCCCCAAGCTAAAGTGGGGTACCAGCGTGAAGACACTCGCGCGGAAGCTTCTCCAGGATGGGGTCATTCAGAAAGGCACGAAAAGGGAACTCTACTCACAACTCCTGCTGATCCTCGCTCGAGACTGCGTTCATTTGGATGACAAGTATGCTCCAAAACCCACAGGCCCATTCACAGTGCTGGAATTCCTTAAGGCGTTGTTTGCCGAAGAGCATCATGAGCCAATCCATGCCATCCAACCTCAGATACTCGGTGCCTTGATGAATTTTACCCACTTCACATCCACAGAGGAGAACCTCCATCTGGATGACACGTCCGAGTTGTGTCATGACCTCCTACGCCGCAGCGCTGCCCTACAGCTCGCTCAGAACCAGCCAACATAGGACCATCTCATCCCCATTTACTTTGGCAATGCTGACGAGACATTCGAACCCTCTAAATGTGGGGTTATTCTTGTACAGGTCGAGAACAAGAAGAAAGCCACGACACTGTTTGACATTTTCCGGGAGAAATTTAACTACGTTGGGCCAGGGACTGGAGCAAAATTGGTCCCCGAAGCTGCGTCAGAGGAAGAGCCAGAGAACACCAAGCCTCCGCTTCGTAAAACAAAGTACTTTTGTTTCGACAAGATGGTGAACCCCATCCTCTTTCTACTCCTCGACCTCGGCATTAGCGGATCTGATTCTGGCATCCAAGTTTCGCATAGCAATAGCAAGGCGGAACCCTGTTTATGGTCTATCAATTCTCAGGGGCATGGGCCCAAGACTTTCAGCTGCGTGAAGTCCATGGGGTGCACGGAAGCATGCAGATTATTCTTTGCGACTGCAGCATCCAGGAGGACAGACCATGACAAATTATCCGACCGAAACAAAGTCTTTGGGCAACTGCGCCGGAAGTTTAGATATCGTATCAAACACAAGGCGGATGCAACAGGGGAGACAGCCACGGCAGATGGTGCTGGGAAGGGGATTGAAGACAGGGATGGAGATGTTCGGATGGCTGACTCTTAGTTCTTTACTAGCACAACAGTGCTTCTGCTGGCTAAGATTCCGAACTCTGATGTAACTAATACACTATATTACCTCGGTGCTTGTAAGAAAAGAAGCCCATTCAAGGGACTACGAAAACTCTATGAATAAACAACCTGCACTTATCTCATGTTTCTACTGTGCACGTAACGCAGCTGAACCACAACGTGCGGACCCGGATGAGATTCTCCGAAGTATTTTAAAACAGTTGTCGTGCTCAATGGGTTCGGAGAAGCCTTCGTACAGAGCATTTTTCGATCGCGGAACTTCAAATGCGAATATCTTCGCAACGCAACAGTGAAATTTGATGTAAAGTAGCTCAAATTAAAGCGCTAGATCTACTAATTAATTCTTGATCGGTGCACCCTTTGCCTTAATACAAAGATCCATTCGTTTGGGTAAACTTTTCGCGAGCGTTTCCAAGCGATCGGGATCTTAATTCCACCAAGACTCTACTATCGCATCACCCATTTGGTCATTTGTCTTGATATGGTGTCTTTTTCCGCTGACTATTCTCTTGTCCTGGATCCAGAGATTTTCAATGGGGGCCAAGTCTGGTGAACTGGGAGGCCAAGGAAGCAATTTGACCTTCATTTTCGCAAGGTGCTTTTGAACGATTCTAGCTTTATGGACCAAATGGCTATCCTGCTCCATATAGACAGGAGAGTTCCGTTTGCCATATTTCCGTTGCATTTTCCGCCAAAAGGGTACATAATGGGGCTTAAGGACCTCATCAATGTACTCCTGCGATGTCATCTTTAAGCCTTTCTTTAGTACCCAATCGGACCGAGTTCCCGCCCACAAAAGCAGCCCCGAACCGACATGTATTTTCTGCCGCTCCGGAAGGTAGGTTTAAGATTCCTTTCCAGTATTTCTTCTTTCGGTGCCCAAGTGATATAGTAACTTATACTGTCATAGCCAATTTCGTACGAAGACTCATCTGAATGACAAATTTTCATAGGGTTTACATTCCTCCATTTCTTACACCACTGAAGGCGTTTCTTCTTTGTGACTGCTTTCATAAATGGTTTTTTTCTCAGGCGGCGGCGACGCTTATTGCGGGCCTTTAAGTATCTGCGAACAGTGTCTTTGTGAAGTCGTTTCACGGATTTTGAAGGCGTCCTGAGAATCGCAAGTGGCGCCCGAGTATCTTTAATTGTCGCTCTAATTAGAGCCCGTTCTGCCCTTCGGTGCAATTTGTTGGAGATCGCCTCTGCCGCGTAATGGTGATGGCAAGTAGTGGCGATGGCCGCGTCAGCGGCATCGCCACCACTGTCTATATAGGGCCTCTTTAGGGCCATAGTTAATTAGCAAGTCGTCCGCTCCGAATTATCGCAACACAATTTTCGAGGGGCACCTGAGCGTGGAAGGTCCTTCCAGCGGGATTCCTGGTGTCGTTTTCGCATCCGTTGGACCAGGGAAGCGATGGTAGAGTATGGGATTTGTAAACGCTCCGAAATCCAACCATAAGATCTACCATCGCAGTGGTAGGACCAAATTAGTCGCCTGTCACTTTCGGTAGTCTGCCGACGCTGGGTCTTTGATTTAGACGGCATTTCGAGGGCGTAGGGCTAATATTTTGCAATAGGCAGGTGGATTTATGGGCGAGGTAGGGCCCCGCATTCTTACATAAATATACGAACACTTCTCCGAACCCATTGCTCAAAGTCAGATCTACTGATCAGCGAACCGGTTGCGAAGACATACAAGGAAAGGAAAGAAGAAGCCGAAGAGGACGGCCGCGAACTGACAAAACTAACACCCGCAGGGAGTGTAGAGCTTATCCTTACTCTCTTAGCGAGCAATCCAGCGGCCGTCATCATTGGTGCACTTGACGAATGTGATCCGGCTCGGCGACATTAATTACTCAAGGCCTTAGATGAGATCATTCAGAAACCAGCGAGCCTTGTCAAGGTGTTCGTATACAATCGAGATGACAATGACATCATTTGCCGGTTACTAATTCACCGAATGTTTTCATTTGTGCGAGTGATAATCGTAAAGACATTGACTGTTATGTTCGTTCTGAGGTGGCTCAAACCAATCGAAGATAAGAGACTCCTCAGAGGCAAAGTCTCTGAACAGTTGAGATGTCGAATAGTTGCTGTCCTCCTCGTTGGGGGAGCCCGGGGGGTGTGGGATTTGTGGCAACACACTAAAATCTCCCCTCGTTGACATGGATCAGGTTTCGATGGGTTAGCCTTCAGGTTGAGAATCTCTGAGACTCAACAGATGAAGCATGAGAAGGACACCATTCTAGAACTTGGACGCCCACCGAAGACTCTGGAGGACCTCAATGCCGTCATCTACGAGCAAATCTCTCGTTCAGCACATACTAGCTGTTTAGTAGCGGAGAAGGTGATGAAATGGCCACTCTGTGCACAACCAATAAATTACATTTCTTACTGCGCCCATCGATCAGACTCTACCTCCCCCTTCAGCACGTCATTGACGTAGGTCTCCCGACCTGAGACTCGAGCCAGATGTGTCAGCTAGTGCCGTGAGCCTCGCGCCCCTAGATTGGGAAACCGTTTGAACACTCGCAGTGGCGCGGGGACAACGGCGGCGGACGCAAGTCGACCGTTTGTTTCTACAATTAATGGACACCGTTGTCATGTGGTTAAGGAGCCCCCTACTAGTACAACAAACTCGTGCCCAGGTGGCAAGTTATGTAGTAAAAGTCGATGTGGATATGAATAAGAGTATTGGATTTCCATTGATAAGCACGCCATTTACATCCACCTTCGTGGTTCCTCTAAGTGGTCCACCTTCATCCCGCAGGTAACATAGCTGCACAAACCGATTAGCCCCCGACACCCCCCTCACCAGCATGCTCCTTCTAAATGTGCACTTACATTATCGGGTTCGGTTCAGTCCTCTCAAGGTAGTGCCCCCACTCATGCAACTGGAACCCCAAATATATTATACGTTCCAGATTCGGGGGAGCGTATTTGATCGTCTGTACGTCCTCCAAACCGGCGCTTTCCATAGCGTACTTTAGGCTGCTGGACTGTGGTGGGGGAGTAAGCAGGGGCAAAGCGTAGTGCAGCCGGAAACAAGAGGTACCTCAGTACGAGAGCCAGTTTGAAAGTTTATGCAATGACCTGGCCTTAGGTATCTAATCATCCATCACAACCCAAATCAGCGTTGTGCCGGGCGAAGGGGCCAGGCTGGGAATGGAGAGAGCCTACCCGAGATATTCCTTGAGAGCGGTCGGCCAGTCTGTCCCTTTGCCGTGACTGAACCCGAGGGGTACGACTATCGTAGAGAATATCGAGTCCCGATTAGGCTCAAGGGCGCCGATGCTAACCACTACACTCTCATTCCTAGTCAAAATTCATGTCTTATAGTATCACTAAGGAGTGAAAAGGGACAATATCGGACTAACACACCTTCAACATTACGACGCCGTTGCTCTGGTTTCTCCGCAGGCCCAGTCAGCTGAGTGCATACCATTCAACGCAAGAACCATAGATAGGAAAAAGACATACTGATAACCTCGGTCCAGGCATTCGGATTGGGCCCTATGTACAGAATATGGAGTGTCTCGCTGAAGCCCTTATCGCCGAGCGACGCGGAGAACGGATCACTCAAAGGGAGCATGAAATCACCCTACGAGAGAATGAAGCCAGATTCTTAGCCTAGCCTTTGGTGAGGGAGTTAAGTGAATGGGAGTCTTTCTCACCAATCTCCGCCATTGGACGGGTTATCCGCCATTCTCCATCTGTGCAACTCGGCGGTCATTGGTCACCGACTGGCAGATCTGAGGAAAGAGAGCTGCGAAGAGTATGCTGTAGGCACTGAGTACACCATCAGCCAAAGCCAGTTGCCTTGGTGTTACTGGTGAGCGTAGCTCACCGACAGGTAAGGCATTGCCTGGATACGAGTTTTCTCTGGCATACTCCGTACGAGGTACATAGCATTCACTGAATGTTAAATTGGGGGCACGGTGGGGGCTAGCTGTCAGTGGTCGTAGTTAGGATCGTTTGGTCTGGAATGATAGCGGGTGAGACTCTTGCATTGGTGGGCGTAGGCCGATACTCCTTAGCCCAGGCGGACCGTCAGCCCCAACTCACCAGAATCGTGGGGCCCCTGATCGGCAGGGATAGCGGTAGGTACGGGTGGATTTGCCATGCTGGTGCATTGAACATTGTTTTCTAGCGAGCGCCCTACTGCCTGCTCGGAGCATTGACAGTCGGAGATGCCAGCTGATAAAATAGAGATAAAGCAGCTGAGTTATATGGATCACATAGAAGTAGAGTGTGGATGTACTGCATTCATTCTGTTTAAACGATTCACGGATCGCGTGTGATCTGCGCAAGAAAGCCCTATCCAACCACGATCAAGGCATAAACAATAATTGGATGTCCCATCATGCTCTCTCCCTGAGCCCCAGCAGTGCGACAGCAACCTCGGTGTCTGGGTGTTCAGATGGAATTTCGTCCCCTGCATCAGGTGGGTTCTCATCGAGAACACCTTTCCCCTTCGCAGGTCCCGCCTGCGCTTTGTCCTTCTTCGTTCCCTCCTTCCAAATGTATTGGTAGCTGTTGTGCACGAACCACTTGGGTAAATATTGGTCGGCCATCCGCTTGAGTTGATATTTCTGAGGGAAATGTTCGTCATTATCAACAATTTTATACGAGTCGTCTCTCTTTTCCGCACGGACGTCTTTCCACCTCGTCCTCGCCCTCAAATCTCCTTCAAAATATCTTCTCACGAATTCGTTCGAATACCTCTACAATTTGCAGCTCCAACTTAGTCTCGAGGTCAACTTTGGGGCAGGTGGAAGTGTCCTACGGTCATTTCGGACCACACTGTTGTGGTCAGTCCCAACCTCTCCCTCACCACACTAGCCTTTTCGCTGAGGCCTCGCCCGCTGTTGGGCTTCTCAACCATACCCTCTCCTCCCACGCTAGGCTCACCCTGTGCTTCAGCTTTGTCCATCTCTGCAGGTGGCAGGCCTCTGTTGTATGCGTTTGCTGCGTTCTCGGATCACAAGCCCCACGACTCGGATGTACTCTGCTGTGTTGGCCGGCCTCGCTTTCGTAGCGAATGGAAGCCCCTGCCCGGCTGATCGGTAAGCAAACACCCCTGTTCTCACAACCGCAATCCCTGCATTCCCTGCATTCCCTGCATTCCCTGCATTCCTGCATTCCCTGCATTCCCTACAATCCCTACAATCCCTACACACCCCGTCTGCAAAGCTGGTCCTGTTCGCAAAGCTATTGGATCTGAATGCGCTCGGTGCGCGATGCTCTGGCTCTGGTTTGTGCAGGCATTTTTGAAGGTTTATAGGATATCTTTTACTTTGCAGCCATTTCACTCGACATTTATCTTCAGAATCCTCCTGTTTTACGGGGTTTGTTGACGGAGTCGTTTGCATTTCGCATTATTTTTCAATGGTTTCTGTAGGTTTGGGTCAAATAATCGTACCCGAGTACCTGCAAGGTGCCACGCCCAACCTTAAACGGGCGTCAGTTCCTGAAGGAGGAAAAAACGGAGCACAAGTCTGTATACAAGACGATAGAAGCCTGGAATATACGAATGGCGGGGTGGTGTTCGCCGCTGTGGAAGGGAGTAGTTCGAGATATGTTGGTCATTATGGGTGGAGAAGATCTAATATTCTATGAAGACTGTGAACCAATCCTGTTTAGATGGGTGGGTGGCCTCGATGAGGGGGGGAAGGGGGGACGACAGATGCTAACAGCCTCGTGGATGGTAAAACCCGGAGTCAAATATTGGACGAATGTTTTTTTCTACGTGTAGAAAACCTTCACGCTGTTTTCTTTCCGTAAGCCGTCACTAGCAGCTACCCCAACGAATGCATATCGACTGTTCAATTGTCCTCCACAGAGAAAGGATGCGTGTTTAATTGGATCTATGCTCTAGAGTGGGATTCTAGTACATGGCACCCTTTCCGAGCAACGGCCGAATAACTAATCCCTCAACGCCCGTTACCATTCCGCAATGAAACAGACAGACGATGCCACAGCCGAACCAGCCAGCGCAAGGATAAAAGCCGAGAAAAAAGTCTCAAGAACGTCGAGGATCATCGCAAGGCAGGCCGAAAGACTAATAATAATAAAATGAACCTATCGTAGTCTCCCACCCCATCAAGCCTCCACCCGCTCCTCACGAAGCCCCACTCCCATTCCCAAACAACCTCGCAAGCAAAACATAAACGACAACCGAACAAGCCGCCACAGCAAGCTTATTCCGCCTCAACCGCCCCTGCCCCACATCCCTCGCGGCCTGCGCCGACACCCCCTGACTCCCCCCCGGCCGTCTCGCCAACGCCACCGCCTGCGGAGAACAAACCCCCCCTCCCACCCCAGCCGCAGCCCCACTCCCACCCGGCAGCGGAACCACATCCCCCGTGACAGGATCAACCCGATTCTCACCCATCCACCTCCAATTCTCCTTATCCAACTCCGGCCACTCCGCACGGAACTTCGCCCCACCATCCCCGGCTTCAACCGCGCCTACACCTCTCCCCCGCCCCGACGCTCCCCGTTGTCATCTCCTCGCTAGTCATGAAACTCGGCAACCCGATCAGAATAGTCGAGACCTCCTAGGCCGGGTTGAAGGATTTAGGGTGGAAGTCTGAGATGGAGAGGCACAGGCGGTTGGAGGGTTGGAAGCGCTCGGATGGGGTGTGCATCCGGATTGCCGGGGGGGCGAAGGGGTAGGTCGGGGGGGGGAAGGTTGGGGTTCCCCAGTATTGGCCGTTGTGGTAGGGGGTTGCGAGAAGGCCGGTTAGGATCTGGTGCCATCTGTAGGTGGGTTAGCGGGGGAGGATTTTAAGGGAGCGGAGGGTGGCGGGTTGGGTTGAGGGATGAGGGAGTTGGGGGGGGCGGGTTGCTTACTCTAGGATGTTTGATTCGGAGGGGTGCGTGGTTATGTAGGGGGGTGGGTTTTCTTGGACGGCTTTGTATTCGCGAGTTAGCTGGAGGGTTGGGGTTGTTAGCGCTGAGGTTTTTGGAGGTGGGATTCATGGCGTCAGGCGGGATGGGGGATGGAGGAGAGGGTTGGGTTTGGTGCTACTTCGACAAAAGACTGGGCTTGTTTCTTGTTTCTCGGTTCATGTGGACGTCGAGGAGAGATAAAATAGGTGAACTGAGGCGACAAACTTGTTGCTCGCTTACGCGTGTCGGCAGACTGTTTCTACGGTCGAAGGGATACAGCACATATCCCTTAACATTGGCGTCCTCCCCAAGTTGGGCCATGATGACGAATCCGGAGCTGATGATACAAGCCTACACCAACAGATCACTAATTCGTCGGATTCCGAATACGAAACCGCACCTGACTACGCTCACGGATCACTAGCTCTGCGAATTTAGAGCACGAATCCATGGCTAGCCAAATGACCCTAACCCGACAGATCACGAGTTCTACCGACTCCGGATCAGACACAGGTAGGGCCCACGAGGACGTGGTCAGGAAATGTATATGAACGCGGACCATGCAGAAGATGCCAAGGCCTTAGTCTACTTCTGCTGGGACATTCTACGGAGGCTTCAGGGCTTCAAAGTTTAGGGATATTTATCGGTACCGACATGTCAATGTCGCAAGGGTTCCTCTTGGACTGCTGCCGTGTTTGGTGTACCCAGCGTTGCTTGCTTTGTTGCTTTGTTGATCAAGTTTGGGTCACAGAAAGCTTGCTCGGCGGGCACTGTGCACTCCTGATGTTTCTCCTCTATAATGATGGTCCGTTTCTGGAAGCCTAGGGTTGGTAAAAATTACCAAAAGCTTCAGATGTCTGGAAGACGCCCGGATGTTGCCGCCATAAATGTGCCGTGAATGACGCAGATATTTTCAATTTGCTTGAAGACTTAAAACCCGCCAAATCTGTGCTGTACGAGTAAAAAATAACAATGCGCCGAGGAAGTAAAACCAAAGTCCTAGGACAGGGAGAGATAACGTCTGTATTATCCTCGTCCAGCGGCTAGAGAGAGATGCATGGAAATATGAATTAGTCCTTGTGTGCGGAGTGCGGGATGCACGGATGGATGCTCGAATTTCCCGCCGCTTTTACCTAGCGAGGAGACGTGTTTTCGGCGACGACGTCGGCGACGATGACGACGACGAGTGATGTTGACATCTCAGCCAGATCGCAAGACTGCCGGTACTAGTTCTCGCTTTCACCACAAGCCTAACAAACACCTCTTCTCTCCCGCGCGTGCCCCCTCAACTCTCGCGCAACCCCCAAGTTAGCCACACCAGCAATGAGCGGCGTTGCGGGCCGCATTTGCGGCAGCATTTGCAACTGCATCCCGTCACGCGCTTCATCGTCTAGTCCTGGGCGCACCACCACAAAAAGTGACTTGCCGACATCCCGACCCCCCTCCCAACAACAACAACAGACCGCTCCCTGAATCTCAAACCGCACACCACATCGCGCGGGCGTCGTCGCAAGCCTCAAACCCCACCCCCGCCCCTCCTCACAAAACTTCCCCCAGAGATCCGCAATATCATATGGAACCTAGTGATCGGAAGTCCAAGGCTGCATATCACGGGCCCACCGAAACGGCGGCTGGGATATTTAGTGTGTCGGGATGACGGGGAAGGATGGCAGCCGTTTCGGCATCAGAACTGTTGGGGCAGAGTGGATCGGTATGGGTTTACGACCGACGGCAATTTGCTAGTGACCCCACCCCGCGGCCGAAGCGGAGGCTCTTGGCGTTGCCGTTGGCGTGTGTATAGATGTATGTAACTACCCAGGCATAGGAACCATCACCTCTACAATAAAACCATTTAACAGAGCAGGACCTTCCCTTTCGCGAGCTAACCATTTCCGCGCAACAGCCACAGAGAAACCATCCTCCTCTATTCTCTCCCTCCACGGCATCCAAACCCTCCGGCTCTTCTCCACCCTCCTCCCCTCCCACGCCTGCTGGTCCGCCATCTGCTTGCTCCACCTCCACTTCCGCACCAACCAGGCCCTCTTCACCGCCCCCGGCAACCCCACCACTACATCGAACCGCCAACCGCCCCACACCGGCGTGGAATGGGAGGACATGTGCGTCATGCTATCGCGGATGGAGGGGTTGCAGAGGTTAGAGGTGAGTATTGAGGGGGATGGTGGGCTAGGGTAGATTCCGGGCCCTGGGGGGCGAATTTCAGGCCTGGGGGTGGAGGAGCATGCGTGGATATTAGAGGGGTTCGCGAACGGAAACAGTATGAAAGTTAGGGCATATGAGTCAAGGCTGAGATTACCGTCCCTAAAGTAGCTAATTAACCTTTAATTTTCTGGAGCGACGGTGTATCTAGATTATATACGGTTTCAGGAGCGAACAAATGCCCCGCTCTCTCAGGCTGGTCCTCTCTTTTAGGCCGGCCATCTCTTTTGTGTTGGTCCTCGCTTCTGGCTGACCCACTCTCCTCCAACGCTAGACGTTTCCCAAATCACCAAGTCGCATCCTAGTTGATCAGAGAAACGATGGCAGCCACCCGGATGGCGTTGCTGTCATCACCGAGGATTGCGTTGCTCCTTGGTGAGGTGGAATAGGGAGGTCGTACCCTGGGTTACGCTGGGCGATATGGTAGATCCTTAGTGAGGAACAGGTCACCAAGTGTAACGCCAAGTAGTTAACTGAGCTAGAGCTAGCGGACTTTTGACTGCAAATGTACGATACAGCGGATGCTCGATGGAACTTTAGTGTAAGCACAGCATCGTATACACAATAATTGGATACCCGATGCGAATTCGGTCCAAGCACAGCATCGCGTACACAATAATCGGGTACCTGATGAGACTATTTGGTCGTAAGCATAGCATCGTAAACACGGCGATCGGGTACCCGATGAGAATTTGGTCCAAGCACGGCATCGTATACCCAATAATCGGATAGCCAGTTGAGAACTTGGTCTAAGCATAGCATCGTATACACAATAATCGGGCGTCCGATGAGACCATTTGGCCGTGAGCTCAGCATCGTATACACAATAATCGGGTGCTAGATGAGACCATATGGTCGTAAGCACAGCATCATATACAGTAAACTTCAAAAACGGCTTCGCCCCAAACACTCTCTCATAAAATGTTGGCCCCACTTTGTGAACTAATCTCTGCGCGAAGCTTTGCCGTTTTCAGTAAAGTGCGGTGCAAGGGTATTTTTCCGATGTACCTCGCTCCGAGGTCTAGCTGTGTTCGCTCGTCATCGTTTTTCGTCATCATCCGCCCTCACTTCTGTTGCTTCTTCTACAGTCACTAGCGAATTAGTTGCTTTTACCCCCGCATTTGGGACTTACGGGGGTAGCGAAATCGGCTACAGTATTATCAACTTATCGCCAGAACCCGCTTGTTGGTCAGACTTGTCCGTGTCTTTGACAACTTTGCAGTATGGCGTCACGGCGTCGCAAGAACAAGGAGTATTACGCTGTCGTCAGTGGGCGCATTGACGAGCCTACGATCTTTTCATCCTGGTACTTCCTCTCAGATATAGTGGTGAGAAACAGACTGATTGCTTACTGGTAGGGGGGATGCGCATCCACGGGTGACTGGATGTCCCTCTAAACATAAGGGCTTTTTTACGATTGAAGATGCACGGGCATATATGAACAGGAATAAGGTGACGGAGCCTAAAGAGGTTATTAAGGATGGAGCAGGAGAGACTACTGCACTGTGGGATAGTGAGGCCTTCTATGCTGTTGCGCACGGTAAAAAACCTGGTATTTATTCGCGCTGGTAGTATGAGTTCCCAACGCTGAGTGGCCGTTGAAGATTGCTTACAGGCTGCAGTGGAACGACAGGCTCAGAGCGGGAGGTTAAAGAGATTTCTGGTGCTTGTTATAAGCGGTTCAGGACACGTGCTCAGGCAGAAGCTTTTATTGAAGATTGGAAAGTATCTTTTGCTGATGTATGGCGGAGAGCAATAAGAGAAGGATTGGATCAAGGCCTCAGACCTCACGGCGTGAAGCTTAGTGTTGAAGGTATACTACATGGGGCTGATGGACCGACCAAAAGCGCAGATTTTTTGGATGAGGTGAAGTTGGACAAGTTAAGTTTAAAGGAAGAGTAGTAGCGATGTGAATAGTATGGTGATAGGGCTCGGGGTGACTTTTCTCGTGTTTTCCGTTTAGGTAGTTCACGATGCTTAAATATTGATTCAGCCATTCTAGCTTTCTTTGGAGATGAGGCGGAAGTTTGAGGTAGGGGGATTACTAAATTCTAAAATTATTACCACACATCAAGCTTACAGCTCTTCCACCGTCAATCCTGCATGCCTAAAATGGCCCTCAGCACTGCGCTCTCGCCCCCCAACAACGTGAATGTACCATTCTAGAAAATTAGCAAAGCCTTGCTTTGGGTTCCCTTTGTAAATATACCAGCTCCGCTTAATAAAAGCTTTTAATTCTGCGAAAACTCTTCAATTAGATTAAGGTCCGGATTTTATGGTGGCAGATACACAAGCTTTACTCTAGCATTATAACACATCTGCGAGATCCGCTCTATATGATGGAAGAACGCATTATCTATTACAAGAACCGATTTTGGCTCTGGCCATTTACCACACAAAGGAAGCAGCCTGCTCGATGAAATCCTCGAAGACAGTGCTGTCCGTGAAACCCTGAAACACGTGCGCAAGGATAATCCCATCCACTGCATATGCTGGCAATATTTGATATTGTTGTAGGTTATACTTCTTGCGGGGTTGGAATTGCGGTCACGATTGTAAATAGAGTAGTTAGGGGGTTGCGGCTTAGGATAGAATTGAATTGCTTGCTACTACTTCTCGACTACATACAAACAAGAGGCTACTTATACACGGCTGATCCACAGCCGTATCAGCGAATTCAGGGGTTTGCCAAAAACACCCCTTACCATACCAGCTGAAGTGGCGTTCCGCCACCTCAGCTGGTCAGGGGTATCAACATACCCACTCAGCTGCACAGGGGTGTTTTGCAAGGAACTCCCCTGGATATCCTCGATTGCTCTGAAGTTCTCCTGCAAATACTTCTACAAGCTCATTGTCATAGAGTACCGGCTTCTGACACAGAACGCAGAGGAGTCGTACCAGATCCTTAGCCAGCTCCAGTCTTGGGACATGATACCGCGAAACTCCCAGCTTTACGAGTATTGCTTTCTGTTTCGGCCTCTGAGTTCATTCCCGGCAACTTTAGGGAAACGGCAGAAACCAGGTTCAGGTAACTCTCGATTTATAAACCGCCGCCTAACCTATTGCCTGGCATGCTTATGCTGGATGGGACAGTTTAAGCCCGGTCAGATTATACCAGTATTAGGAGTACGTCCTGGAGGCCGGACAACGGTCTATTTTTGCCTACACTGCAGAGAGCCGCAGATGTTTAAACAATGTCCGAGATGCTGTCGATGTGATAAATGCGCAGTGAATGACACAGGCTGTAATTTGACGTTCTGTGCTCATTTTTGGGCATCGAAGCGTCCCCCGATGGCATTAGCGAAACAGAAAAAAAAATAACACCATGAGCGGCAACTCATCTAGGGGCGTCTTGAGGTGAGTCCAGTTTCGTCTCATAGGTTCAGAGTTCGGCTTAGAGAAACTCTACTAATCTTGGCCTTTTTAAGCAGATCAATTCGGCTCTGAGAGACAAAGAGAACCGTCAAATTAGTGCAGGCTCTCCGTCACTAAAGTCTGCGTTCCGTTTTCTCGACCACCTATCATCTTTATCCTCTATGGGTTTCAGAGTCCCTTGGAACTTCCACCTTAGAGGCGATTCCTCTAGCGCAAGCACTATTAGCAGTCTCTTGGATCGAACAAACAGATTCTTGCCTACTAGGCCGTTCTTGCAGCCTGACAGCTGCTCTAATTGCATGTCTCCGATGACAGGAACTATTAGGGAGCCCAATGCCGCATTTTTCGTCCAATCAATATTTCCTAGAACAATATTCAATACTAGGCCCAATTGCGACAAAATGGGCTCACACGGCTACAATATTAACTGGGCATCGTCATGGGAACTTTCGTAGGTTGGGGGGTAAAATGAGGCTTTCTCAAGAGATTCCCTTAAGGATTGCGGATGTATGTGGATGGCATTTCCTAATGCTCAGTTGTCGCAAAGGCGAAGTGCTCGTGCAGCGACAGAGCTCGAAGAGATAATGCTGGCTTGTCTCCTGGTCAACATGCTAACGGAAAGCCACTTAGAGTGTATCCAGCGAAGTGGGACCGGTTAGGTGGTGGGTGAGGTATCACATTCTATGCGCCTCGGGCGAGGGGTGTGTACAGAAATGAGCTGTTGAGTGCGCTTTGATATACCGCCCAGGGGAAGTAGAGTAAAGTAAGGAAATACATTGGCTTTTGAAACCCTGATTAACACATGAAGAGGAATTGCGGAGTGGTATAAGTTGGTGTCCGGTTCCTGTTTGTGGGAGAGTACGTGGGCAGAGTTGATTCAAGGAGGACCTAAGGGTGATGCCGAGAAATGCGAGAGGTGAGAACAGACTAAACAGCCAATTCCCTCTACTATCTCGGCTCTAGCCAGGCGGATTGGCTTCCCGTGCAACTCTTCGAACTCGTCAACCATCTTGCATATATCCTTGCATACAACACGCAGGGAAGGGCCGTAGCACCATGCCTGACCCGGAGTTCTACCCGGCGTAAGTTGTAAAGGCGATAAAGCAACAGAAGGAATTTACCCCCTGCAGCCAACAGACTTGGGATGTGGATAGATGTGAAGGGGTAATTACCCATACCTCATTAAACTCTCAAGTCCTCTAGTGCCTGATGTCCCTGAAAATCCCCTTGTAGTCCTTGCATTGGTGGTATACATATGGAACGCGATGTTCACATGAAGTTCAATAGTATGCCCACAGGCATCGCTATTGGTTTTAATAACCACTGCGGCAGGGTTAGCTATAGCGGTGGTGGAGCGGAACGAGGTCAGACGATAGTCTAGATATTGCCCTCTCTCTAGGGCATGCAAGCCTTAAGCTCCAAATGTTAGCTACTCCGAACAGGAGCACCTTGAAACCTGCCAGGCAGCTATGCAGACTTCTGCAGGCTCCTCATACAAGCCGCCCTATTCGGGGCAATGCCACCCGCACTTGCTTGCAACTCTAGGGAAGACAACCATCGAAATGCACCCCTTTTCACGCTTTATAAGGACCACACACCCCCGCCTTGGCCCTCCACACAACTGAGAACTCTTGTTCCCCCTTCTCCGATTCCGCCCGGGAGTATTGCGTCTAGAGATAGTTTGTATTCCTATGCATCCACCTTACTGAACTGACCTCCTAAACATTACACTTAGTCACGTTGGCGAAGTGGTTGGTTCCTGCGGCCACTCTTTACAGATCATCGAGAGCGACATGCTGTTGTTGTTGCGGAGGTTTGTAGCCTGTCGTTTGGGTCAGTGCGGTGTCTGCTGGGACAGTAAAACCGTGGGAGCTTTCTTAAAGAATCATGTGAGAGCTATTCCTTGTTTCAAAGGGACGGTTTTGGTATCCCTTTCGTGAAGCCTTCCGCTGACAAACTCAATCCTCTAAGACTATGCCAGGAGTGATGTGCCTTAGCTGCTTGGGTTGTGGAAATGAGGTCTGGGTTATTCCTGGAAAGGCTTGCCATAAATGCAAAACTGCTTGCGGTTAGCAAATATAAAGTTGTGATTTCTGTTGTAGATTAGGTAATTCGTGGAAAGGCCGGCTCTCGGTGCGGAACAGCTTGTGATTAGTCGATGGAAAGTTATGGTTTCCAGTTCGCTGTTAGTTTACTGCTGGCTGCCTCTTTGTGTCTCCTAAGTGTCTGCGACTGGTGTGGCATGCATGTGGCTAATTAGGATAGCATTGAGCCTATTGCATAGACCTACACCGTTCACCTAGTCCTCGCCAGTGCTGCTGCCGTCCCCCATGGCTGCTTTTGAATTGAACCAACTTTCTTTTTACGTGTCCTGTAGCGTGGCGTACCGATGAAGCGCAACGGATATTTGGCAAATGTGCAATTCATGTAGTGATAGCCGTGCTCAGGCAGTCTAACAAAGCCGAAGGGTGCCCCCAATCAGCCAGGAGGGCCTAGCAAGATAAAGTGAATGAATACGGTGTACAGCCTTATCTGAAAACGTGAATGAGGAGATAGATTCCTCGAATAACGTGTCTTGAATTAGCCGTCTATGTAATTGCATAACAGCCAGAGGGTCTGGGCATACATATAGCAAATCAGGGCTATCGTTGCCGCACAGCAGCAGCAAACCCGGAGAAGGGGGTAAACTAGTCTAGGCAGAACCCTCTGCCCAACAAAAGTAATAAGCCCGTTTCCTTTGAAACGGCTGTCTACTACTCTTAATCTCCTACCTTTTATCTCTGCCCACCGGCCAGATCGCCCCCGCTATTCTGCTTACCTAGTTGTCATTCTATAATTTCTTCAGTGCTTATACGTACATACACTCACCTAAAGGTCCCGTCAAACCGGAGGGCGCTCGGGGGCGCTTTCTGCAATTAACACAGCACTTGCGAGGTCAGAAACAAGAGGCTTCTCCGATCTCTCATCATGGAGGGGAACTGCATAGTGCGTGGCGAGCTGTATGTCTATCTCAAGTTTCCATCAATAGAGCTAGTGGATTGACAAGGCTGCGCCCTCAACAGGGCCGACATGGAGTCCAAAATCGAAAGCCTTTCTAAAAAAGCCCAAACTCAGGGCATAGGCTATGACGTTTTGTGTGATGGTGGGCAGCTTCTAGGAACCATTCAGACGGCGCTGGGTAGCATACGCGATCTAATACACCGCCTGTCCCTGCTAAGCCTAGGGCTGGAGGTGCTCTGCACACGAGGACACCTCGTACGGATGACGTGGCGGGACGATCCTTATCTCTAGTGGAGTCTCTCTGAGTGGAGGCTCCTCTAAGGGCTGTGTTCACAGTTGCCTATGTCATCGATGTAGGGAAGGAGGGACGGATTCAGGAGGCACTCAAATCTATCCAGGAATCTGGGAAACGTGATGGTGAGACGGTGGCTCGAATTAAAGAATTTTTGAAGGAATGGTGGCCGAAAAGAAAGGGATGGGGCAAGGATTTACCGTGGCTGGTTAGAAATGACATGGAAAAGCTGAACATCATTCCTGGGAAGTGAATTCTACCACCATATAGCATGTCATGTCTGAAGTCCATGTCTGTCTTTGTTATTGCATACATTTGCGGATCGAAAGGATGAATCGTCTTATTTCTAATTATATCAATGACTGTACCTACAGTCAGTCATTCATTAAAAGCCGATGTTCATCCTGCATTCGTATCAAAAGTAGCCTCATCGTCGCTGGTGCGGATGCACTTGCTGACCGTACCTGTTTGGTGTGTCTCTTCTTTGCTGAAACCGAATTCGTCTCCTGGAATTTGGACAGTAGGGGTCTCAGCACGAAAAGCTATCTGTTGGAATGTCTCCATTGTCTGAGAAGTCTTCTCTCGCAAAGTTGCAAACCCTTGGCCGCGGTAGAAAAGGTCTTCCTTGAGCGCAACTAGCAGATGCCTCAAGAGGGGCTCGACTACCTCAACCAGGATGTAGTGGTAGGCCATTGTAAAAGCTGCCACGGCTATCATAACTAAAGCTTATGCTGTATGTACAAGCGGAATAAGCTTATTAAGCTGAATTCCACAAATTGTACCAGTAAGCAGTTGCTTTATGGACTTAGGGTTGAACAGACCACCGCTATCGAGGTGAAACCCTGTGACATACACTGTGTTGCATCGATGTACGATCTGGAACAGGCTATGACGTTAAAAAGGATTAATGGCGAGGCAACGGAGTGAGTAAGACGTATGAACGTCGACAATCAGCAGAGCCTAAAGGATGGTCAAAAGGAAGTTACTAATGCATGCTAAGTGCATATACGTTTTCGAATAAAAGTTCTATCAAATAGGGGTGCAAAGACAAGCCAATCGATAATACTGGTAATTTACAACAGTGAGCTAGCACTCATAGATAGCGCCTACAACACATACACGAGAAAGAATAGTTGCTCGCCCTCAGCAAGTTCCTAGCCAGAGCGGCCGGCACTGAAATGGCATTACCACTGAGCTCAATGACTATTGTGGATCTCGCGGAGGGGACAACAAGAAAGGTCTGCACGAAGAGGAATGCAAAGCTGTAGCTCTGCGTGAGGGGCTCCACCGTTATTCCCAAATGCATGCCCTGCTTTTAACAATAATACGTAAAATGACTAAAAGTGCGGCCGTAATGGGAGACTAAATGATTGGCGGCAAAACACCTTGGATCGAACCAAGCAGCCATTGGGGTGTCCGCTTGATCAATGCCAGCTAGTAAACAACAGTCATAAGATGAACAATGTAGGACAGCAAGCCGGCAAAGCAACGAGAATAGTGCATGTAACAATAAGCTCAATGATCGCAGCGTTGGTAACCGTCTTACGAATAATAGCTCCCCATCATTCAATGGACAGGTTCCCCAACAGCACACCATCCACAGAAACACCCAAGTGCCGGGGTCATGCATTGAGACGAATGGCGATTTACTCACTGACAAGCTATGCGAGCAGTCACTGGCATATGAAATTATATGAACGCGGAATTCAGGGGCAGGGATTTGTCTTCTTGATTCCAATCCTGCTCAATCTCTGAGACCAGGCGGATGCATTCTCCTCTCAAGTGGTCGGTCGTATTGACTCTCTTCCCGACCAGTGGGTAGGGGGCATACACGTCCAAGTGTTGAAGTTTTGCGATGGGTAGTAAAATCATCTGGAATGATGGTGATGAGAACCGTGACTGCGGAGGCATGCAGACGGTACTTAGACAAAGCAAGGTAGGCCTGTCAAAGATGGATGTAGTGGTAAAGCTTAAACTAAGCTCATATAACTAACAAAGTTGACGATGGCGGCCGCTAAGGAAGGCACGTTCGCGGTCGGCTGTGGACCGGTTAGCAGTGTAACGTCACCTGAGAACGGCAGTCTGGTAAGACTCACTATGCAATGGGAAATCTGTCTTTAAGAAGGTAAATAAAACAATCTGTATCCTGAATGCTGCAGCTGGGACTATACAAAACGCCAGGAAAGAAGCCGGAGATAGACCTTGGCTTCAAGCCTTTCCCGTAGATGCGTCGAGAAAACACACCATCCCATATTTATTTTCTATTCTCCTAGACATCTTGTAGCGCTGCGGCGAACTTTGACTTCGATCAAATCTCAGATCTCTTTAGCAGGTTCCCATGCCCGTTGAGTTCGTTCACATCTCCTCGTCCATACCGATTTCTTCTTCTTCTTCTTCTTCTTCTTCTGTCCCCCCTGTGCCCTCTAGATTTTCATCCCACCCCAGCTACTTCCGACGAACATATGAATTCCCGCCAAAGGCCCCCACTTCAGTCATCTCTAGCTGCTCGAATGTCTCCTCGTATCTCTCAACCATCTTCAACCGGGCTCGGTCAACATAGTTGTGGGCCTCGACATCGCTGCGTGTTGATATAATGATGGTTCTACGTTAAATGGTACACGCTGACATTGACAGGGGCTGTGCAGAGAACAGAGCGTCGATTTCGAAATATTAAAGATGCGTCACTCAATGTTGGGCCTGTTTGCTTTCGTGGGTTTGACTTGGAGTGATCAGCATAAACACCCACGGGTCCAACCTGGGCTTCAGAGTTCGATCTGATACACACAACTTTCGGGCTCAGCTCCAGGGAGAACGTAGGCTGGTATTCGTTTCCTCCCCGATCGCCTGCTCAACTCCCCCCGGTGAGCTCGCCAGAAGATCTAACCCTATAATGTGAGTGCATATTCAGAAAGAGAACACGCGGGTAACGGGGGGCTGAGGGCTGGCGGGTTTGCGTAGTTATGTAATTTGGGAAGAATTGGGGACTTGGTCGTATTTCCGTCGTGCCATAGATAGATCTATGGGCCACTTTCGAGGCTTCTATCCGATCGTTCTCTTTCTGGTTCTGGGATGGTTGGGGCCAAAACCAAGTTACTTTCAGTGCTCGCGAGGCTGGGATGTCCGACTTATTCTTATAGATTTTTCGTTACTGTCTTGCTCATTTCCCATACTTCAGGTATACCGCTTGCGTGTGTGCAATAAGGACTCTTATCGACGGAGAATTTTATCAGATTCTCTCATCCAGCCTACCGGAAGTGCCGGAGGTAGACTAACATACAAATTTACTTTGCCGCTACCCCATGATAACAACCAGTTCAGAGCCTGTAGCCGAGGTTTCGTTCGTGCTACCTGTGCTGGTGGGGGTCAAGTGGGGGGTACCGGAAAATAAAACTGGAATGGGTCAGAACGGAGGTATCAGAGTCGAGGGGGGAAGAGAACGTATGACTGAGATGGTTACGGATACAGGCGGTGATGGGTCTCGCCCGTCAACTCGGAAGGTTAGGATGGAACTGGCCATAGTAGAGTTAGGTGGGGAGGTGATAGGAGGGGGGAGGGGATCTGTATTTATTTTAGCAGTAGATACGGATAGCGTCGTCTTTTGCTGGTGTTATTTATTCCTGCAGGGGCTTTGATCAGAATTAACAAATAAACCAGAACATCGCAAGATAACACCACTCTGAAGCACTTGATTCACACCCCTTAATCTTCAATGATTTCAAACAAGTAGCATTGAGTTGACACTATATCGTTATCCAAACTCTTCCATTCATACTCTCTTCGGAAGCCAGTAACGTCGCCTCTTCCACATGCCTCCGCATCTTGCTCTTATCATATCTGTGCAGCAAGTATAAAGTCAAGTAGATGAGGTTAAACGGAAAAAACGCCCCCGACTACCGCACCTGATGTGACTCTCCCCTAATCGGCCTATGTTGCTCGCTGATAAGGTTCCCAATTGTAGCACAGTTTCTTTTCCTTTATTCTTGTTTTTCAACTCTGCGAACCCCCGGGAACCTTGCCGACATAAAGTGTCCCATATCTTAGGTCAATAACCAGGGAGACATTTTTGATCCAATTCACATAGTAGCTCGATGGAACCACATCTCAGCATTCGGAACAATGAATGGGCATCCCCGCAGCTCAACTTAATGCAACAACTATCCACAAGCCTTCAAGTTTGTAGTGCGTCATCGGCCAGCATTACGGCCCACCGGGTTTGAAATCCATGTGAACTGCTTGAGTTACCGTCATAGACGGAACAAGCTGTCTCACGAGTCAGATGCGCGGTGCTCTGCGGCGGGGACGTGTATGGCACTGAAATCCTGAACTAAATCATCCCAGGCAAATTTTTATCCTTATTGGTGTCTCCCAGGTGGCGTTGTGAAATTCTAGCTTGCTCGAAAATTGATTTCACGGCTTCTTGTGGTCTCAGGAGTAGAGGCCGCTCCGTCGATATCCATAGCGTCGAATCCATTCATCAGCTCTATCATCGCCAACCACCTCTGTTATCACCGTCGGATTGTTTCTCCTCGTAAACAGTCTGCCTACTTGCCGCGATTTCCGCCAGAGCATCCTTCGGCAGATGCCATTAAGCTAAAATCGAACGGCTGCGGCGGGCGTCACCATGTCTGGCCTAGACACACCAGTTCTTCCTCCCCTTTTCCGCCTCTGTTAGTTATTTTCCCTGCCAAGTTCCTTGCAGATTATCGAAGGCCAACCCAAAGCCGATCATTCGCTGAACCCGTTATCCTTCTTGCAACGATGCGATCGGCAGCGAGACGCAGAGAACCGTGGGGGGTGGGGTGGAGGTTAGCAGAGCCACAGGGTAAGGCAGTCGGGGCGAGGATAGAGAGGAGCTCGGTAGAAAGGTAGGCGGCGGGGATGAGGGCGGCGAAAGAGGGATAATGATAGGGTTGAGGCCTTACCGCCCGATAACGAGCAGGATCCTTGGGTCTTTGAGATTCATCATAGCTTTGTCTGCGGACTGGAGCTGTCGGAAGTGGCCGTGAAGGTGAAACCTCCCACTGCTGGTGTCAGGGTTCTGTGCATCGACGGCGGAGGCGTACGTGGAACTACTCTATTGCAGTCCCTTCAGGCCTTACAAGAGACTCTCGGCCTACCATATCCGACTCAGAAACACTTCGAGGTCGCGCTCGGTACTAGTTCTGGCGAGTGGTCCACCGGGCATATGGTGATATGACATTGATGATTTCTGGATTTCTGGTCATCCTAGCGATGTTTGTCAATAGGTGGTCGGTTGAGACTGCAAACGCCTTCAAGAGCCTAGCGAAAACGGCACTCCAACCTTGTGCATTATCAAATACTTATTCTCTCTCACATTCAGGAATTCATCATCTCGTATCCAGCCGGCATTGTTTACCCCGCCGATAATTTTGAAACTGCTCTTAAAGACGCCTTCGGCAGTGATAGAAGTATTATGGATTGGCCAAATGCAACCGCCACTGGAGTTAAGATTGGAATGCCCGTCACCACCGTTCACGGAGCGCCATCATGCATATTGTAGGAAATGCGTGTTTATCTCTCGAGTTCATGCTGACCGTTCAAGCTGACTAGGATAGGAATTGCAGTGCGAGATGCGGATCCGCAGCGCCTTGGTATGTAAACCCTTTTTATTTGACACTGTGAACAGCTGACAGGCGCTATAGGCCCTTTAGACCGAAGGGTATCTCCGGGGTTGACACATTTCAAGACGGAGGAGTCTAGCAGAATAACCTAATTGACATAGCTCCGGGAGATTCCGATAATACGGCCGTCAGTCGGGGGACCAGACCTCGTCGTATCACTGGGTACAGGGTCTCCACGCGTGCAGCCTGAGGCCCATGTGTGTCTGGACCCCGCGGTATATGGAGGGGCGGATTCATTCCTCAACCCTACCGTGAGTTCATGTCAGCCGTGAGTGGTAAGAAATCCTAGCAAGAGTTCCGAAACCGTAGGAACAGACTCCAAAGGGCAGTATTTCCGGCTCGACATTGAGTTTAATGGTAGAGAGCCTGATCTGGATGACACAAGCAAGGTGCAAGAACTTGCAGCGAAAGATCGAGCAGAACTCTCTAAATCTGGAGAGGCAAACGCAACAACACACTGCATCGTTGCTTCCCTATTTTACTTCGAGTTGGAGTCGACTCTAAAGAAAGTTAACGGGCGATACTCAGGCGTTGATCATAGCTTATGCCGCTTACGTCGACATAACCCCGCAACCAAAGTACTGCTGGGTCGGCTTTCGCAAAGCTCAGCCAGGTTCTTCCTCGAGAATCGCTTAATCCCTGGAAATGTTGAGAACCGCTCGTTCTTCGACAGAGGTAGAAATGTCTCAAGGAAGGGTCTTGTCAACCACGAAATATCAGCGGCTCTCCATTTTCGATAGATACTTTAATCGCTGCGCAAGGTCTTGATGCCCACTTTAGAGGAAATGATCATAGAAAGAGTAGGGAACCAGAGATTTTAACTAGTCGGGAAGAAGCGGCAGCGAACTTCGAAATAGGATATGCAAATTCGCGGGTGTTAGTAGAGAGACTTCGATCAGGGAAAACCGTTCAATAGACAACTTGATCGAGGTAACATGATACAAAGGATGTAGCACATTGCTTGTGTAGATAGATTTAACGACGTAGAGCACTCATTAGGGATGTTAGAACCACATATGAGGTAACAATAACGAACGACAAGAGAGACGTGAGAGCAGCACAGGTAGTTCCTAGGCCAAACAGAGCGATCGATGTCAGGTTGTACGTCCAAGACCGAGACCGAAAACATATACATGGGTAGGGGTAGGCGATCTCCGGTCGAATGAGACAACTGAACTCCAGCACCTCACTTTGTTCCCCCGTTTGATTTCCTATAATTGAATGGCAAGCTCTGGTCATTGCGGCGGGCATATCTATTCCAGACCCCGAACATCTCGACAATGTTAGATTCTGGTGTTATTCTGTCTCCAGTACCCTCTCCTAGATATTCCGCACTTCCGAGATCGACTAGATACCTAGAGAGCCGGGTCAGTGGTCCGAATATTAAGCTGGTGGGTTAAAGGGAGGGCATACATTTTTCTAGTTGCCTTGTCCCAAACCAAATTGCCAGGCTTTGGGTCGCGGTAGTGCCAACCTTTCCGACGCATATGCCTGGAAGCAATCATTTAGCAATTTAACTGACGTCCAGGCCACTGTAATCTCGAGCTCGACCTACTCTAAAGTGCGGGTCAATTGATCCCGAATGATAGTCCGTTCTTCCTCACTTAATTCCAACAATATATGTCGTACATCTTGCCCGGGAACTCTTGACATAACTAGGGCACGAATGTAGCCACCTGTATAAGGCATCGAATGATCTTGCCGCATTTCGCCATGAGTTAGGTAACGGGGTGTATGTCCAGAATCGCTTGAATCTTCCAGTGCTGCAGATTCATTCGCGAAGTCCCTTAATGCTACCTCCCGATCGTGGTGATCAACATCTGTGGCTATCGCTGGGTCGACTCTGGTCAAGTTCAGTTAGTGTCTTTATCAAGCAACATGATTAGGATTCGGTGAGTCCATACTCGACTCTTAGTTTCACCGTGACGAGCTCATCGGTCTCTCGGGCTTTGCCGTGGGCGACGACCACCCATTCACCGAGATGAGAGAGACAGCGTTCTGACAACTCATCGGTGAGCTGTACAGTCATCCCCACACAGCTGAGTGTTTTCCCTAGCCAACTGTAATACATCTTGGTCGCCAGGTACTGTAGAGTATGTTGTTGAGCGACAGCTGGTAGTGTGAGACTGAAGGTCGTCTACTTAAGGTTGCCGCAGAGAAAAGATCGCGAAGCGAAAATTTAAAGAACACGAAAAAAAATCGGTTTTCAGCAAGCCTTGCAACACATGTAACGCATAATTCCGATGCTGACCTTAGCATAGAGCGACTCAATAGCTATCTGGCTTTCAGTAGGGTCAAAAAAATGAACAATTCGGACTTTGCGTTTTGAGTTGGTGAATACTACCCAGTCACACCAGGTAATGCGCAACAGCTCACACAACAATGGCCGGATTCCAAAATAATCTCAACACTATAGATTGCGCAAAATGCTAAATCGCCTTGACAATATTCCCTAGGGTTATGGTTGTGCGCCCCTTTTTAACATTTTTACTTAGGAATCCAGTTCTCTAGACGCACCTGAATTCAAAAACGTTGGTCGACGCGTGCTTTGAATTTTTGTTTCACGATCTTTTTTCTGCCCGGCCACTCTAACCGGCGTCTCGCACAAGCAAGCAGAGCCTAGTATCGCAACTTCAAACCTATACTCAGATGGCACAACGATCTGTACCTAACCCCCTACATGATGCCAGAAGTCTCACATGGTCTCCATTGCCTCCCGTGTGCTTCACCATAGGCTATTCAACGGAAAGCGAGAGCACCAGCGGCTTCAAGATGGTCCAGGAGCAATTACTTGACTGGAAGGATTTCGAGGCCGCTGTGAGACTGAATGCTAATGCCTCTCTGGGGTCGCAGACACAATCCATTCCTACTCAAACGGAGAGAGAGGTCGTCCACGTGGGGAATGAGCAAGGACTGATGGGCCGGTTTGGCCAGAACATCGGTCATGTTATGAGCGAAGTTAACCGGATGTGCGGTTTGCCGATTTACTACGCGGATTACCAAGTCGGTCAAAATACTATCGAGCGACGCGGCCACAGAAACGTCCCCGACTTGATTTTAATGGATGACCAATATGTGATTCGTGCAGTTGGGGAAGGCAAGACATTCTGGACCAAGGATCTTGCAGCTGTGGGGCGTCCAATTCTCGCAGTGTGGTTAGGTAGGTCTATTTTAACCTTTCGAGCATGAATCGTTTCGCTCAAATTACCAGGCCAGTTGGCAAGATATATGGATGATCTCAGAGTGCGGTATGGATTTTACACTACGTACAATGTGACTGTTTTTCTCAGGCGTGCCTCGGATACAATTTTCGAAGTTTCCCCTCCGATTCTTCATAACACGACATCAACCGAGAGCGGCGGGAAGGATGGCGTGAGTGTTCGAGAATGCTTTCTGTACTTCGTCAAGCTTGCTAGTTTAGATTCATACAACTATCCAAATACATACGGCAAAATTTTGGTAAGTCGTCATGTATGTACTGTTCATGGCTGCATACTAAACCTTTCACGTAGACAGACGGATCCTTAGGCCCGCGTGAGCGAAGTTCCCAAAGAATCGAGGAGCAAATGGCGAACTTGAACTTGAAAAACACGTAGATATCTCCATGCGAGTAATGTGGGAGAGAAGAGGAAATCTGACATCTTTTGCTTGTCATGAGAATTACACATATTTGCGAAGAAGCGTCTGCCCTCGCGATTGCAGGCTTGGGATTTTCTGGGGTGTTTCCTCCTTGCTAGTGCGCTGACACGTTAATGACACCAACCTTTGATTCGCCTGATATGCTTGAGAAATAGGCTGCTTGACGATATCGATGGGGATACGGTCGTCTGGCTTATTCTAATCTTTGACGCTGTCTGTTTGATTGCATACACTTTTGCTCGCGTCTTCCTGGCTGTCGGATTATTCATGTCTCAGAAAGCTGCCAACTGACGCCTACAAGACTCTGAACTAGTCTCAGGATATTTTCCATTTCTGAATTCCACCTATTGCTGCAGCTCTTTTCAATCTCGCCTTGTCTGTTTCCTTTTTGTACCTGTTCATTCGTTTAGACGTGCCGCCCGAAACGTCTAGGAGAGTGCCGACTTATGCTGCCTCATGACCCGAGCACCCATCCATCGCACATATCCTACCGTCACCGCCGAGTCCGACCAAAGCAGCACATTTCTCTCGCTTACCACCGAGCGCACTCAGACGCAGGTGAGACGGGCCCGAAATGTCCGGAGATCTCAAGGGCAATTGATCCATTGGCTTGTGAATGCATCATCGGCGAGGGCCAGGGCAGGGACATGCAGGATAGAACGAAAGGTAAGATTATCATCTCGTTCGTGAAACACAAATTTGGGACTGTTCAGAAATATGTCTTAGCCTCAGATCTTCAAGAGCCTGGATACGTTGCTAACTTACGGCGAGCCCTTGCTCCTTTTGCTTTTCATAATGTGGTGCGCCACCGCCTTACCAAGATGTTTCCTGGCAGCCCTAGCAGCCCTACTCAATGCCCTTATACATGAGACAGTCGCTTGTATCATATGCTCCTGGGCGTGCAGATATAACCCATCAACAAAATGAGTAATGCATGCTGTGCTCGTTACCACTCAACATGATAGCAGTGGGTGCCCCCTACCGCCCCTGGGCGTAAAAAAACCGCCGACTCGTCATCCAGTATGGACATCACTGTTTCCTCCTCTCCTTCGCGTGTGGGTTCGCCGCTGCCGCCCCCCGGTGGGAGGAATCAATCCCTGGATCCCCCAGCCGCTCGACCCATCTCTGCCGGTCATCTCTGGTTCTTGTGGTCTTTGTCGGTCTTCTTTGGTTCCTGTTATTCCCGCCGGCCCTCCTGTGCCTTTGGGAGGCGTTTCTGGTCCTCCCACTCTCGTCCCTGCGCCGTCTGTTCGCTCTAGCTCTCCTCCGCCCGCGGGTTCTACTGGTTCTGACTTCCCAGCTCCGTCTCCTGCCATTGGTTCTGAGGTTCCGCCTCCTGTTAGTTTCACTCCTTCTAAACTGCAGCAATTCGAAAGCGGCCTTGTGGTCAGCGCACTTCTGGGAACGTGGATAGCCGTTTGGTGAAATCCTACGTCTCTATCAAGGCCCACAGCACCGAGTCTAAAAACGACGGTGTTGGAAGCGACCTCGAGGACAGCGAGATAACAAACAAAGCCACCACCGTTTAGGGACTTCGGCAACTGACTACTCAGACTTGAAAGATGTCACTCCCTCAGAACCCCAAGAGACTGCTGCTAGAAGTGGTGATGGTGACAGTGGTGGTGATGATAGAGACATGAGAAACTTGGCTAACACTTTTGATGGTGAATAGAGAACCCATTAGATCATTGGCGGGAAAGTTATTGGAGGCGAAATACATTACTGTGCGAATTGGTATCCGACATTCGTACCCGAACGCGAACTGGGAAAGGCGCAGCACTTGGTGCGGAAATTTGAGGCGAAGGAGCAAGCATGGCCCAGGAAAACGAGCTGTACATACACAAAAAAGATACGCCCAGGCCGACCCTGAAGGTGAAAGTGAGAGCGGGTGCCTCAGCTGAACAATGCTCAGCTGTTTGGCGGATCGGCGTGCAGAATCCATAGCCACGCGGCTTCATTTGACTTAGAGGTAACAAGGAGCAGGAGAGATAATCGAAGGTATCGCTCCGAGGCAAGGAGTTACTTTTATTCAAGCGCACGATGGCAGGGACTGTTTCGGATCAGGTAGTCTTTTGAATGAAAATTGGCCTAAATCTGAACTCGCGATAGGGTAACATTGAAGTTGGAGGCTTGTGCATATAGGAGTGTGTCACACGTTCTAAATGTGTCATTATCAGAAGACACTTTTTGGCTGAGGGTGGTGTTGACTAAGCACAACGTTCTAATATCAGAAGATTCGTTTCGGAGGCGAAATATCTCATGAATCATGTTCGAATAGAAGGGCAACGAATATAGAAGAATAATACATCGCCACATTTGAAAAATCCCTTAGAAATGAGGGGCGTTCTATATAAAGCGTGGGAATAACATGGCGGCGGGTGGGGTGTTGGCAATTGCGATTTGACAAACTAAATCAGATCCATCCTCAGTTCCACTCGCGTCTAGCTAATCAACGTCTTCAACCAGCCTGCTCGAGCCGATTAAGCGGCTATTCACATCACTGCAGACTGATCAATAATTGAGTCTTCTAGCACGCTGGCTTTCAGATTTTTGGACAAACAAGGTACAAAAACACTTACTAAGAGGATCGATATTCTCGTCAAATCCAAGAATAGTAAGTCGACCTGGCGAGTGTCCTATCGCCAAGACATTATCTTGGGCAACGTAGACACCGGGTCGGCGATCGGGAGGAAGAAAAAGGACATTGTGAGTGTTCCAAGTCACCCACTGACCTGTTTTATTCAGCGAATATGACGAACGAGGCGAGGCTTGAACGTGATGTGAAAACCGGACCGAACCTGGGTGGCCTTGGAGGGTGCTCTGCAGGGCTCCCGTCTTTGGGTCCCAGAGCCTGGCTGTACCGTCATCCGACCCAGAGGCAAGGAGGTGGCCGTCCGGTGAAAACCCCACTGACAGGACCCAACCTGAGTGGCCTTGGAGAGTGCTCTGCAGGGCTCCCATCTTTGGGTCCCAGAGCCTGGTTGTACCGTCATCCGACCCAGAGGCAAGGAGGTGGCCGTCCGGTGAAAACGCCACTGACACGACCCAGCCTGAGTGGCCTTTAAGGGTGCACTACGAGGCTCCCGTCTTTGGGTCCCAGAGCCTGACTGTATGGTCTTTCGACCCAGAGGCAAGGAGGTGGCCGTCCGGTGAAAACCCCACTGACAGGACCCAACCTGAGTGGCCTCGGAGGGTGCTCTGCAGGGCTCCCGTCTTTGGGTCCCAGAGCCTGACTGTACCATCACGCGACCCAGAGACAAGGAGGTGGCCGTCCGGTGAAAACGCCACTGACAGGACCGAACCTGAGTGGCCTTCAAAGGTGCTCTGCAAACAAGGGTTCCAATCTACTTCAACTTCTGGTAGGCTTTTGATCCGGGTCGGGAACTGACTTAAGAACTGTGTTCTAATTACACTCCTCTTTGGACTGAACACAAGAGCAGAGTTGTATATCTGGAGAGGTGCCATTTCGATAATTGATCTGTTGTTAAGAATGAATCGTTTTGCATCGTTAACCATAGCGAGTAAATCAGTTTGTGTGTCAAGCCCCTATTAGCCAAATCAGCACCTAAGACTATAGGGTAATCGCAGGATGGCTTACTGTAAGCATGGACCATAGGTCTGCTATCATAAGAACTCCCTTAGACATCTCCCCTATTAGACTGAGAACCTCGAGCCAATGGAGAATGTGTTTCTGGAGAAATGCTTGGACTTTTCCACCATCGCAGAGGCCAATTTGATCCTGCTGGAGATGGCCAGCCTGACGAAGATGGTCAACCCAGTAGCAACAGGCGTACCGAATGTGTGCGAGAAGGTCCTGGTTGACACCACTCTTTGCCTCGCTCAGCAGAGCACCCGGCGTTTGTAGGCTGCAAATGTCCCTTTTCAAAGTATCAGACATGACTTTTAAAGATCGACATGCAATCCTGCGATGCTCCTCTGTCTGTCCTAAGGGAGAGATGTTTGATCCCTTGCCAGTGCTAAAGTAATCCTTCGCTGACTGATGAACAAAGTAGATTGTCTCTTCTCGGACTGTGAGGAATGAACCGCACAGATCCACCAATTTACTCAATGACTGCAGATCATCAAACAGTTCGTTTGGAAGGCCAGCAGTAGCTACCAGTTCTTTCAGGTGTATAGGGCGATAGGCGAGCGTGACTGAGGCAAGAATCCGTGTACAAAATTCAACATCTTTCCGATATTTCAAACATTTGATTTGCCCCATCATTCGCTCGTAAAGCGGCTCCAGCCCGGGCGGGAGTTCCTGGAGGACCGACCGTATATTCCAAATCCCTACATATTGAAGCTCTTTGCAGACTAAAGCAACCCAAAGAAAGGTCCCGTCTGCCTTTTTGATAGATGGCCCCTGACTTCCTCGCGAAGTTCTTTATTGTACTCCTTCCGCTCCGCTAATTCCCGAACCTTGAAATCAATGAAAGCATCAACCGCACGTGAGATGTGAGATGAATTCAATTCAAGGCTTATCCTCAAGCGAGGACCACCGAGTCTCAGCCCCTCCTCAATGTCGGGCCTGTTACGACTTGCCACAAGCCACTTGGCTTTAGATGATGGTTCGGAATTATTGCGGACGATTAGGTCTAGGAGTTGAGACAATTCGGAATCGCATCTATCATTAAGTAGACTCTTGCAAGACTCGAGTCGTTCAACATATCCGAAAGTATCGCCCATAAAGCATATAGCGCGTTAGAGCCTTCAAACAATTGACTTCCTGCAGTGTCGTACCTCTTTCGTAGATGCCGGATAAGAGCCTTTTGTTGATTAACCAGTAAGTAGACCAGACCTCTGAGGATGGAGACTGCGTTTTTCAATCTAGTATCGGTGCTTTGACAGAAGAAGTAGGATAGAATGCCTGAATCAGGTTTGGTCTTCAATCGCCTTGATAGCTCGGCAACGAGAGCTATCATTAACATAGTCTTGCCTTTGCCAGGATCGCCTTTTATCCAAAGCAGCTGAGTGCCATTGTTATCCCGCCAGCTTAGGAAAGCTGGGTCGTCGAGAATCCACGCATATGGGCCCTCTAGCAAGCTGTCTTTGCTTGCCTCAATTCTCTTGTCCATTTGAGGATCAGTCACCAGTAAATCGCGTTGACATCGTTCGTTAACTTTATCATTTGCAACTATATTTACACGCCAGAGATTAGCTTCTAGACGATGGAACAAGCTTCTAGCAATTTCTACAGTCATGACCCCCGGACCTGACCTAGTTCATCGTGGCTCAACGCTTGTGCTGTTGGAATTGATACAATCCCCCCAGAGCCGAGTGCTCCTGCCAACCTCCGAATCTCGCGAAGATTATCCCGATATCCTTTGTTCTCTGGCTTTGAGAATTTGGTCATATCCTTTGGTACGTTAGCAGAGTTTCTAAATCCCCTTAAGCTTACACCGCCTACCATGTGATTAGCATGAATTGGGTAGTTAAGCTCTCCGCTCATAGTAGCAGACTCCTTTGGAACAACAAGCGATCTGATCACTGGCAGCGATTCATAAAAGCAGGTAATCTCTATCTTCGCTCTTTCTTCTTTTCTCTTCTCAAGGACGTTGTGAAAAGCATCCTGCACGTCCACCAGCATATCCGAACCTCGTTTCAGCAACTTGACAACATTGCTATTAGCTAGCTTGGCAATATTGACTATGTCTGTAAGAATAGCGCCCCATGTAGCGAGATCTGCGCCATGATGCGGGGTCCCAAGAAAACATATTCCTACAGTGCAGTCCTCAATGCGTCTGAGATGAGGGAAGCGACTCTCTCGCGATATATTTAAAGCCTTCTGCGTGACCAGACCGCCAAGACTGTGAGCGACGAAAATGATTCTGTGGTTGCTCTTGAGTAGTCGTCAGACCTATCTCCTAAACCGGAACATCATTACAGAACTAGGAAGATAGATTCAAGGAATATCATTCGTACCGACATCCCCTCTCTACAACCTGCAAGGCTTCCAAGCAGGTCATTAGCGTAACCAGAGATTCCATCTTGCGCCGCATGTTTCCAGAAGTTGACCACATCCACATCATATCCGAAGGTCATGACCCGCTCATCTTTAAGGTCGTTCTTAAGGAAATCCTTCGGCCAATGCACTTTACTCTCTTTACTCTCTTCGTACAAACACGTTGTATATGCACTACCTGCTAACCCATGTATGAAGACAATATCAATGACAGCGGACGCCGGGTTGTAAAGGACCTTTATGCCATAATTGTCGTTCTTCCCGATATGGCCGACATTGGGAGAGTCCGCCGGTGTCTGTCGGTTGTCGTTTCTGGGAGCCAGAACGGTCGCAGTTGGGCCGCTAGTAGTTCTCTACTCTCCGCCGACACGTCGTTCCGTAGGCTACCATGTGTCGGAGCTGTAACGATCGCAGGTGTACTTGCTGTCGATCCGCTAGCCTCCACTAGAGCTTTCTGACCATTGCCATCCCTCGGAGCCGCAAGAGTCGGAGCTGTATTCGTTGATGGTTGCCTAGTCTCAGCTGGCGCATTTGATTGCCGACTGTCGGTTCTCTGCTGGCTAGAGGAAGGCGCTTCCTTGAAAGGATTTAGCTTCTTGAGAGACTTCCGCATGCTTGCTTAAGGCCTAGCCTGCGAATCCATCGGAAAGTTAGTCGCCATTGGTCCGCAAGCAGATCCCGGGTCCTTCGCACGATGTCTCAAAGTCTAATAACCAAGGTCGCTAATATCGTACCTCTGATATCTAATGCTTTGTTATTAGCCAAAGCAATGCTAGACGCTGCTAAAGGTTATATTATTCAGAAACAATTTCGATTCCTGAACCGTGCAAAGGGTGAAAGCAGGCGCCCCATGCTGATGCTCAAGTGGGGAGTGCCACGCTGCTCGGCCCAAGAAAGAGGGGCTCGGCGTCAGGCGCTTAGCCATGCAGCAGGCGCTCGCATCGCATAGGTAGGTGTGAGCCTCATGAACATGGAGGGTCAAAACGAGCGACGCTTGGCGCCAAGCTTACAAGGCTGAACAAACATCATGTCTATAAAGCAATTACCCCGTCATTAATCATTTGTTAAGCCATCGTTCTATGTATTTCAGCATAACAAAGACAATAAGGAGTGGTTGACAGCTACTATGATAATTTCTATGAAAGCGGGGGCGTAAATGCTCCAATTCAGTTGGCCTAGTCATTTCTCCTCCTCCACCGGGCCTCGACGTCTCGCTTGGATGATCTTACATTGGATCCCAAACCTCATTTGTAAATGACGTCACTCCACTCGACATAATATCCGGCTCCTTCCAGCCAACCAAATGGACCCATGTCTATCCTCTGTATCGAATACACATTTCCGTCAAACTCAGCCACCCAGATCTGAAAGTCCATGGAGTTAATTACAATAGAGTAATTTCGAAGATCCGAAAATCTGAAGAATTCAGCTTGACCTTCAATTTCTTCCGCTGATACAGCGACAAAACCGAGGCCACCGAGATCTGATATCAGAGAATAAAGCCCTCTATCTTTCTTATCCCACGTTCTGCCGTCTGGAAACACTAACGTCCGTAATCTGTTGGCCCAAAGAATCAATGTTACGTCGAGATGACTACAGGATTTAATCCAACATCGCTTTGTTCACTATCGTCCGCGTCCTTTCCAAGAATACCTTGGAGTCCGTATATGAGGATTTGCTATTTAAGCCGAGCGAGGACTGACGCAAAGCTACGTTAGCGTCTTAATGCAACAATCTTGTGTTTTTAAGAGAAATGATCTCGGAAGCAATTCATCGCAAGTTCTCAATACGCCATAAAATACCCTAAGAAAACTTGAACAAGTAATCCTCTCCAGCTCGAGTCTTCTCCTTTCCGCGTTGCGCCAACCCCGTCACGAATAGGCTGCCCAGGTGTTGGCCATATCCAGTGTCGAAGTATGCTCCCGACCCAATGGCTTCTCATAGCCCAAAGCCCTAACTGTCCAGCTATCCAGCTGCTTAGCCGCCCGCGTTCATGTTCTTGTGGTTCGCTTGGATGTCCCTAGATATACATCACTGTCAGCGATTCTGCCTTCGTATACTGAATGGACGGAAGCGGTCTAAATACTCAAAGTATCCACCCCACTTGTATATTTCACTAAATCGCTTGATGTCCCCGAAGGCGGTCCGTTTGAAGCTACTCATATATGCAAGCCATTTAAAGTGCCCAGAGTCCCACAGAAGGGTGTCTTACGTAGGATCCCCGTCAGCGAAGGTCACCGTGAAACAGAGGGGGAGTGATGTTTTCAGCCGATTCTGTCCGATGATATCCAACGTTTATGTCTAACGAGACACACTATTTTCCACCAGGACTTCTTCAGGGAAAGACCGGAGATTCGGGAGGAGTTGGAGAGGTTGAGGGGCTTGAGGAAACTTACGATTGGGGTACGGCGGAGTTCAAAGTTGTGGAGACAGTTGCTAGGACCACCGGAGTGAAAGGGGTTGCGGTCACATGGGCTATCGAAGAGTTGTATGCCTTGCTATTTAGTAATGACGTTTGTGGGATCCTTAAGGCTGGACACAAGTGGAGATAGGAGGGAATATCGGCGATGGTGTTGAGGCTGTGAGCCGGCCAAGGAGGAGGCGTGAAATGGTTCAAAGGGAAGATCTTTGGGAGGGTGATACACACACAATTTATTAACGCCCGGTGGCTGAGCCGAAAGGGCAACTATTGCTAATCTACTAACACATTTCCCAAGCCATGTCCTGAACTCCTTCAAGCCTGTGCAAAAATCCATTTCTAGCTTTTGTCCCCTCATTTGCCATGTCTCTGTGGGTTCTCGTGAGTTAGTAGTATTATTAGTAGGCCTGCATAAAGGCTATTCTCCAAGTGTTCAGCGTCCTATCTTCGGTGACTGAAGCGGCGCCTGCTATCTGGTACAAGGTGATGAGTGTAAGTTAGGTCAGGTGTAGTGGGTTAGGTGTCCTGATTCGTCTCCATTTTTAGACTGCGTCGAATCGACCTGTGGCTATTGCAAACCGTATCGTTACCTAAACGGCTTCTAAGTTTGGAGTCCACTTTTGATCATCCAATGGTGACTTCCCTCCTAGGTAGAAGAAGATATTGCATCTGTGGGTATCTGTGCATTGCAGCATCTCTGTTCGATGTGCTGTCCACTGTCTGCATCAGAAGAGGAAATGCTCTACTGTCTCTCTCGCTTGCCCGCATGCACATTGATCTGTCGCCGTTACTTTGATTCGATGGAGATATGCATTCAGTCTTGCTATGCCTATTCTGAGTTGGGCAAGCACACTCGCTTCCTTTCTTGACAGTTGGTCGTAGAGCAGTCGTGTGTGTTTGCCTGGCAGTGCTGCGTCAACTCTTTTGAAATGTTTTTCGACTTTTTCTGGCAAGCTCCTGCTGGTACCTAGTTTGGATCTTGCCATATTGAGAGTTATCGATTGCATTCTGGGAGTCTGTGTTTGTGGAGTAGCACCTTGTTGAGTAGCCTCTCTTGCCTTCTCCTTGGCAAGTTTTAGGAGCTCGTTTTCTTCACTCAAGGGGGTCCATATAATTGCCATCACATTTCCATTTTTCCGTAGTGTTCTGGTAGATTCGTAGATATGGCGGACGTACTCCTGTCCGGACTGCTATCGAGGTTGCCTAAGTATGAGTACAGCTGCCTTGTTGCTCGATAGCAGTGCAATGCTACACAATCTGAGCTTTGGCAGCGAGCTCAAAGCGCGTGCCATCGCAGCTAGCTCCCCGGAGTACAGATTCTGCCCTGATCTCATGCCAAGTGTGGAGGAAAAGGTCACAAGCCTCGCGTCTCCGTCTACCGATGTCGACAACTGAATAGCTCCGCCAACTCCCACTACGTTGTTCTGTGCCAAGCTGCTTACGGCGATACGTACTGCCCAACTAGTATCTTCCTGTCTTGCTACTATTTTGTCGGCTATAGTCTGTATTCGTTTCTCCCATGGTGCTAGTGTGAATGGGCTGATGGTTTTCAACTCTTCCATCGCTATGTCTTTGAGTGCATCCGCCATCTGGTAAAGTCGCAAGCAGTGTTGTTTTCTGAATTTTCGCATTTGAGATGTATTCCTGTGAAACGGGTTGGTATCAGGCAGAGTGTGGATGTCTGTTCACATTTTAACTGCCCATCTTCAGAACCGGTCTTGTGCAGAGGCGATGTGGGCCTCTGCTTCTGCTATGCTCGTTGCTACTGTGAGGAACGTCCCTACAATTGCTTGTGCCCCTATCCTTTGGACTCTGTTGATAGGTCCCACGAGTTTGTCCTTGAAAGTGTGCATCCAGACATTAGAGGCGTAGTCCACCACCAAGGCGACTATGGATGCGAACAGCTGCTGCGCCGTCGATGAGGACAGATCTCTAAGCCACCTTAGCTCCATTTCTGCCTCCAAGTCTTTAGAAGTAGCCCTCGCAATGTGTTCCTTGTACTTCAACTTGGCATCCATAACCACTCCCAGGATCTTGACATGGTCTTGGGTTGGACAGTTTGTCCCTTAATGGTGAACGGTTCCGAATCAGTCTTGTACATTTTGCGGTTGAAGTGTATGATTGCTGTCTTCTCCGCCTCGAATGTCGCACCACTTCTTCGCTCTCAAGCTAGGGCATCTTTAATGATGGCCTTGATGCCTTCCTGGTTACTTTGTGCCATAGGTCCCGTGACCCATGCCGAGAAGTTGTCAACGAATGCTATCGCTCCCCCATGACTGTCAATTCTTCATTGCACCAAGTTGGCATTGAAGAAGAGGAACAAAATTGAGGACAAGGGAGAACCTTGAGGTAAACTAGCCTGTGGTAGGCTTTGGACCTCAGAGGACTGCCTGCTGATATAGATCGTTACCGTTCATTCTGAGCAGAATGCCTCTATCCACTGGATCAGCTTTTCTAGTATGTCTTGTGCTCTCATTCTCTGGAGTAGTCTTTCTTTGCAAACTCCATTGTAAGCCCCTTTGACATCAAAACTGATCAGGCTAATGATCCGACAGCTTCGCCAGGCGGTGTAAATCTGCTCTTGTAAGAGTAAGAGTGCTTGCTCTGCTAATCATTGTTTGCGAGCTCCAAAGTGGTTGGTTGGGAGAAGGCCGTAAGCTCCACCATATGCAAGATCCTCTCCACAACTACCGATTCCAGCACTTTTCCAAGTGTTGCTAGAAGTGAGATCGGTCTCCAGGCTTTTGTAACTGTGTAGTTCTCCTTATCGGGCTTCTTAAGCGGTATGATCTTAGCGTGTCGCCACTGACCAGGCAGTTTTCCCTCTTCAAGCGATGCATGAAATATCGCCAGGGCCCAATGCTTGACGACCGGCCAGGTCTGTTTCCAGACCATCATAGGGGGAGGGTGATACACACACACACAATTTATTACGCCCGGTGGTTGAGCCAAAAGGGCAACTATCACTGATTTACTAATACATCTCCAAGAATTATCCTAGTCTCCTTAGAGCCCATATAGAGTCCATTTCTGACTTATGTTTCCTCTTCTTTCCTGTCTCTTACGGATACTCGTGGGTTAGTAGTGTTATTAGTAGGCTAGCTTGAAGGCAATTCTCCAAGTGTTCAGCATCCTATCTTCAGCAGCTGAAGCGGCGCCTGCTGTCTGTGGCACGAGGTGAAGGGTGTAGGTTGGATTTGGTGTAGTGAGTTAGGTGCTCTAACTCATCTGCAGTTGGCTTGCGTCGAGTCGGCCGGTGGCTATTGCGAACCGTATTGTTGCCTGAACGGCCTTCACGTTCGGAGTCCAGCCTGTATCATCTGATGGCGATTTCCCTCCTAGATAGAAGGAGATATTGCTTCTATATGTGTCTGTGCACTGGAGCATCTCTGTCCAGTATGCCGTCCATTGTGTACATCGGAAGAGGAAATGCTCTACTGTCTCTTTTGCTTGGCCACATGCACATTGCTCTGTCAGTGCTACTTTGATTCGGTGGAGATAGGCGTTCAATCTTGCCATGCCTGTCCTGAGTTGGGCAAGTACGCTCGCTTCCCTCCATGAAAGCTGGTCATATAATTCTCGTGTGTGTTTGCCTGGCAGTGCTATGTCAACTCTCTTAGAATGCATTCCAACCTTTTCCGGCAAGCACCTAGTGGTGCCCCGTTTGGACCATGCGGCATTGAGCGTTGTTGATTTCATTCCGGGTGGGTGTATTTGCGGGAGGGCTCCAGATCGGGTCGCCTCCTGTGCTTTTTCCTTGGCAAGCTTCTTGAGCTCATTTTCTTCGCTCACGGGGATCCACATGATTACTATCACGTTACCATTTCTCCATAGCATTTGGATCATCTTGTAGATATAGTGGATATGCATTTGTCCGAACTGCTGTCAAGGTTACCTAAGTGTGAGCACTGCTGCCTTGTTGCTTGTTAGCAGTGCGATACTACGGAATCTGAGCTTTGGCAGCGAGCTTAATACTTGCGCCATCGCTGCTAACTCCCTAGAATATGGATTTTGCTCTGATCTCATGCCGAGTATGGAGGAAAAGGTCTCGAGCTTCAGGCTGCCATGTACCGACCTCGTTAGCTGGACGGCTCTGCCAACTCCTACCACGCCGTTCCGCGCTGAGCTGCTTATGGCAATGCGTACTGTCTAATCCACATCTATCCTCTCTGCTGTTATTCTATCAGTGATGGTCTGTACCCGTTTCTCCCAGGGTGCTAGTGTGAATGGGTTGATGGTTTCCAACTCTTCCATTGCTATATCCTTAAGTGCGTCTGCTACTTGATAAAGTGGCGAGCGGTGTTGTTTTCTGAATTTTCGCATTCGGGCCGTGTTCCTGCGGAGCGGGTTAGTTTCTGGCAGGGTGTGGATCCCTGTCCACAGTTTGACTGCTCGTCTCCAGAACCGGTCTTGAGCAGGAGCGATGTGAGCCTCCGCTTCTGCTATGCTCGTTGCCACTGTAAGGAAGGTTCCTACGATTGCTTGTGCTCCTATCCTTTGGACCCTGTTAATGGGCCCTATAAGCTTGTTCTTAAAGACATGCATCCAGACATTAGAAGCATAGTCTACTACTGGTGTGACTGTGAAAGTGAAGAGCTGTCGCGCCGTCGCGGGAGATAAACCTCTGAGCCGTTTTAACTCTAAGGCTGCTTCCAAGCCTTTGGAGGCTGCCCTCGCCACATGTTCTCTATACTTGAGCTTAGAGTCCATGACTACTCCAAGGATCTTGACCCGGTCTTTCGGTTGAACAATTTGTCCCTTGATGATAAAAGGCTCTGACTCTGACTTGTACAGTTTGCGGGTGAAGTGTATGATTGCCGTCTTCTCTGCCTCAAACGTCGCCCCGCTTCTTCTCTCCCAATCTAGAGCTTCGTTGATAATGGCTTTAATGCTTTCCCGGTTGCTCTGCGCCGTGAGTTCTATAACCCATGCTGTGAAGTCATCGATAAATGCTATAGCTCCTCCGTGGCTGTCGATTCATTGTTGTACCAGGTCGGCATTGAAGAAGAGAAACAAAATCGGAGATAGGGGAGAGCCTTGAGGCAGGCCCGCCTGTGGCAGGCTTCAGACCTCGGCGGACTGTCCATTAACTTGAATCGTTGCTGTGCGTCCCGAGCAGAATGCCTCTATCCACCGGAGAAGCTTCTCTGGTATACCTCTCGCTCTCATTCTTTGGAGCAATCTTTCTTTGCAGACTCCATTATAGGCCCCCTTAACATCGAAACTGACCAAGTTCACGATCTTTTGACCCCGCCAAGCAGTATAAATCTGCTCTTGTAGGAGTATGGCTGCTTGCTCTGCTGATCGTTGTTTATGAGCTCCAAAGTAGTTAGTCGGGAGAAGGCCATACATCTTGACCGCATATGAGATCCTCTCTGCGACCACCGATTCGAGCACTTTCCCAAGAGTTGCTAGAAGTGAGATCGGTCTCCAGGCCTTCACGACTGTGTAGTCCTCTTTACCGGGCTTTTTAAGTGGTATGATCTTAGCGTGCCACCATTGACTGGGCAGTGTTCCCTCTTCCAGAAACGCTCGGAATAGCACCAGGAAGCGGTGCTTGACAGCTGGCCAGATCTGCTTCCAGACCACCACAGGCAGGCCGTCCTCCCCCGGTGCCTTCCATGATTTTGCGGCAAATAGCTGTCATTCCACTTCTTCTATGGCAATGGCAGGCATTGCTACGGGAGCTCTTTGCGGCCTGGGTCCTTCGTCGTCAATGTTGCTCGGTAGGGGAGAAAAGAACTTAGTCAGTAGTTCTTCTACCTGTTCCCTGTGATCGGCTGTGACTGTTCCATCTGCTCTGATGAGCTGCGGCACTTTCCCAAACGCCGTGTCATCACCAGTTTTCAGGTACTTGGCAGCTTTCCAGATATTGTCATTGTCTGCCAGAAACTCATCCCAGTGCTTCTTCTTTTATTGCCGGATGACGCTATGGTACTGCTTGGAAGCTCCTTTTGCCATTTCTTCCAGATCTGCTATGGTTTGCCCCGCTCGTCGTTCAGTTCGGGCTCTGTTTCTCCAGTATGTGTATATGCGGCGTAATTGTGTAAGGTCGGCCATCCACCATCGCTTTGCGTACGGCGATGGTCTCGTCTTTGGTGTCAGGGCGTGGACTGACTTTAAAACCACCAACATTAGTCTATCCGTTTGCTGCTGTACTGTGCCCCCAGATGGGGTGGTGTCCAGTGCTCTTGTAATTCTGGCGTTTATCTCTTTCCATGGTGCGTTCTTGAGTAGTAGCCGCTTCTGTAGTCTCGGCCCTGGAACCGAGATATCAAAGACCGTCTCAATCGTACAATGGTCAGATCCGTGTTCTGTACCATGTATTGCGCACTTTATTGCTGAAGCTGTAAGTTCCTCCGTAGCTAGGACCAGGTTAATAGTTGTGGCGTAGCTTCCGCCATGCCATGTTTTCGTGCCCCGGCGGAGAAGACTGCTAAGTGCAAGTTCGTTCATCAGGTCGATAATCGGGTCTGCCTCACCCTGCCTTTCTGTAGATATCTCGTCTCCTCCCCATAGTTGGTCATGTCAGTTAAAGTCTCCAGCAATCACTACTTCTATGACTGTACTTGCATTTCGCCTTATGTCCGCAATGGCCTTGCGTAAGTTGGCGCACGTGTCCCACAACGCCTGAGCATCCTCTCCTGGTACGTAAACTGACGCTACAAAGACCAGCCGGCTCGGGAGCCGTACGATTGCTGCTGTTGTGTCTGGGGACTCTATCGGTACTTGCTCTGCTTCCACATCCTTGTTCACCCAAAGCATGCTTCGAATTGCCCATCTTCCTTCTCTTCATGTTGAGGGAACCATTTTGGTCCATTTGTGGTGCCTCATAGAGGTTATTAAGAGTCGGCCTTGGACTCTCCATGCTTGGGGTTCCTGGATAGCTAACACTGTTGCTTCCTGAATTTCCTCGTCATTCATCAAGCTGTCATGTACTGCGCCTTGTTTCCTCACATTGAGTTGGATCATTTGGAAGGTTTTATTCATGTTGGGAGGAGTAGAGCTTCTTGCAGTTCCTGCTAAACGACTCGTGAGGGCCTCCACACAGGACGCACTTCACTATAGATTCGTTGCATCCGCTATGATGATGGCCTTCCTTGGCGCATCTCCCGCAAACCTGAGCCTTATTACACTGGAACGCTTTATGGCCGACCTGCTGGCATCTGTAACATTGATCTGGGCGCAGTCGGCGTTCAAACACTCCAGTGTACCCAGACTCCCCTCCTGCATGGAAGAAGCCTTCTGCAAGAAGCCTCCGCGCATCAGCTGCCTTCGTCAAGTACGCGACCATCGAGCCATATGCTTTAGGGGCTTCTTTCTTGCTTAACCACGCGATCTTGGCGACTGTTGCTTCGTTTTCTTGCCCGAATCCTTCTGCTGCTCCCACTCGAATTTTGTTGTTTTCGTCCAAAACTGCTGTGCGCCTTACACTGTCCACCTTGATTGGGTAAAGGTCATCGCGGAGCACTCGTGCTCCTCGGGCAACGTTTGCCTCTGCCACTTGCTTTACCAGCTGATGCTCCGCTTCATCTCGACAGGCGATCTTAATCCGGTTCTCCTTCTTTGGGTCCACAGTTACAGCGCGATATCGCCAATTCTCTTGGTTCTTCATTGCACGAATTGCTTGCTCTAGCATAACCCTAATTGCCCCTGCGGTCATCTTGTCTTTTTCCATGTTCTCAATTCTAGAGGTATCGATCGTGCAAAATAGGGTGTCGCTGAAGGAAGATGGTGTTGTGTTTGTCGAGGAGAGGGTGCGTACGTTGCTGGGTTGGCTCGTCGGTGGTGTTCGTGCGACGTCTGCATAGGATTCCCGCGCTGGTAATAGCCGCTTGGTTGTTCTTGATCTCCTCCAGTTGGTGGTTTAATTCCTCCGTTTGGATCTTGACATCTCGCACTTCTTGTTGGGTCTCTTCAAGACGCTTTTCCAGGCTTTTGATGGTTTCCTGTTGCTGCGCAACGATTTGAGTCAACTTCCTGATCTCTTTGTGCGTTATTCCCACCACCTCCAGCACCTTTTGCCATCCCGTCGCGTCAGCCGTCGCCAGATCGGCGTTCCTGCCCTCTGCTTGTGTTCCATTTGTCGTCCGTAAGGTCCGTTTTGAGGTCTTCGCTGCTGTTGTGCTTGCGCTCTCGAGTTGATCTTGGTTTTGTCGGGCTTTTTGGCTGGGCGTACGGGTGCGTTGGCTTGATGATTGAGGTGTGTCGTCGACTTCAATCGCGTCAACCGCGATCTCCACACCACTAGCCGCCATGTCGGCGGCGGAGCGCGCTACGCGTGGGGTCGCGTTTCAAGACACCAGGTCAATTAGGCCGTCGATTTAATAAACGATTTAATGAACGATTTCAGGAAGAGATACAGTTCCTCTCTCCACATGATACCTGTTTTGGTCGGATGGTGATACAGTCGCTTGCAAAATCGGCTTCACCCTCTGTCAGAATCTTAGCCCCCCACTTTAGTGCAAGGACTACCGGCGCCTACTACTCTAGATTTGGTTTAGCGCTAGGCATCATTGCAATAGGTCGCTCCGCCTTACCCTCGCTGGATGCAGTCTTGAAATGAGCAGCACGTGAAATATATGCCCATAATACTCTCAACAAGTGCCTGGCGACGCGCTGCACGCTCCGCTTTGAAGCATAATAGTCGTAATTGACATTGGTCTTGAAGTTTCATATTTAACATCGATAAATGTTTCAAGATTCACGTACTTTATTCTTCCGACTTTTCGATGGATCGGGAAAACTACTCTTCCGCCGTCAAGCCTCCTTGCAGACGTAGGACGTCTCTAAATTCAATTTTGCGAGGCATTATTGCGTTGACAGGCCCATTTAGAACTCCGCCTGAACACGTTGAGATAAGCTATCACGATTTGTAAAAATGGATGGCGAAGCTTCTGGAATGTTCAATGCGGAAGATCTGGAACATGCTAGAACCGCCTGGTGGCAACATTCCAGCGGTATATAAACATCAGCTCCCCCAGGCCCCTCTCTATCAAAGTTATTATATTAATATACATATGATATAAATGTGGTGTAAAGAGCTTCTGGAATAAGCGTCGGGAAATGAGGGAACAACGGTGGCAATATTCCAACAAAAAAACTTAATTTCACTGATGCACTGTACATACATGAGCCCTTTCCAGACCCTTCTATCTCACTTTTATTTTATATATTTATATACACCACTAGACAATACATGTATAAGCTAATTTTCAGAAAGGTCCTTCAATGCCAATCATTTATCGTAGGCTTCTAAGCCAACTTTTGAATTTATCTCTTCTTTTCGGCTTCTTCTCCAGCGAAAGAGGGCTGTTCATCGCCCTGAGAGTGTCGGGGTGTTCATTGCCCAGCGTCCTCTGCCTCGCTTCCAACGCCTTTTCCCTCAGCTCCATCGCCTCCTGCCTGCGTCCTAGATCGCTGTAGCTGTTCGCGAGGTTGGTCATCGCCCTGAGAGTGTCGGGGTGTTCATTGCCCAGCGTCCTCTGGCTCGCTTCCAACGTCTTTTCCCTCAGCTCCACCGCCTCCTGCCTGCGTCCTAGATCGCTGTAGCTGTTCGCGAGGTTGTTCATCGTCACGAGAGTATCGGGGTGTTCATTGCCCAACGTCCTCTGCCTCGCTTCCAACACCTTTCCCCTCAGCTCCATCGCCTCCTGCCTGCGTCCTAGATCGCTGTAGCTGTTCGCGAGGTTGTTCATCGCCCCGAGAGTGTCGGGGTGTTCATTGCCCAGCGTCCTCTGCCTCGCTTCCAACGCCTTTTCCCTCAGCTCCACCGCCTCCTGCCTGCGTCCTAGATCGCTGTAGCTGATCGCGAGGTTGTTCATCGCCACGAGAGTGTCGGGGTGTTCATTGCCCAGCGTCCTCTGCCTCGCTTCCAACACCTTTTCCCTCAGCTCCATCGCGCTCTGGAGGCGACCATTTTCTGCAAACGCCAATGCAAATCTTGCCGCTATATCA
>JAJDMX020000274.1:0-55635 GCA_022345685.2 Nothomitra cinnamomea | reverse complement strand
TTGCCTCGCCATGCATGCATATGCACCTTCGGACCGATCCAATAGCTGTAGGTAACCCTACAGCAGTCACTTTAGTAGGCATATGCAGGCGGAAAATCTTTTCTTTCGCACTTTAACCTGCACACATCACAAAAGCCAAATCGCCTCCACAGTCAGCATACAACTTACCTACTGCAATACTATGAAATCCCGACTTGCTAGCAAGTAACACTTTGCTTCGAAATGTCTGCCTCTCTCTCGCCTCCAGAAGTCGGAGTCTTTTCTACATACGAGAACTTGATCGGTTATCTCTGGCAGCATGCAAAGGAGCATGGCTACACAGTTGTGGTAGGAAAAAGCTGACGAAATAAGAAAAGCATTATTGACAATCGCTCCCTTATATACTCGAAAGGTAGAAAACTGAGAGACTGTATGGCCGATTGCAAAAAGCCACTTGTTAGTCAAAAAATTGACTGTCCATTTACTTGCAAAGCAGTCCTTCTTGAGACAGACAAGTGGGAACTTTCTGTTGTTAATGCTACTCATAATCATCCGGCACAAGACTTAATTTTTTATCATAGCAATCAGAAGTTCTCTGAAGATATTTAGAAACAGATTTTATCTATAACACATAGTAACTTTGCTTCAAAAAAGATAGCCCTTGCCATTGCACTTGAAAACCCAGATCAACTTTAGAGAATGCAAGATATTTATACCTTATAAACTAAACTCATATCAGAGTAACTTGTTGGTTGATCTTCTATTGAAGCTATGCTAGACAATCTCAAAACTATATGATATGAATACAAGTATCAGCTAGATGCAGAAGGGCGAATCAAGATTCTTTTTTTTGTACATCCTAATTCTCTTATACTATTACATCAACTTCCTAAAGTTTTTCTTTTGAATTGCACCTATAAAATTAATAAGTTCAAACTACCATTACTAGATATTATTGATTCCACTACTATTAATACTATATTTTTTGCTACATTTATTTTCTTAATTAGCAAAACTGAAGAAGATTATGCTTTAAGACTAAAGATGTTATAAGATATTATAGTTCTTAAAGATATCAAAATACTTGGTATTATAGTAATAGATTGAGATATAACTTTAATGAATTTAGTAGAAACGATATTTCTAGAGACAAAAAACCTTCTATGTACTTAGCATATTAATACTAATGTCAATATATATAGTAAAGATTATAAGTTTTATCAAGTGAATTCAAATGAAGAGATAGTATTTATGATAAAGTGGTATTCTGTAGTTTCTTCACCTACCATTGATAACTGTAACAGAAACTGGGTATTACTGAAATAGAGATATATCTGATATCTACAAATGCTCAAATACATTACTTTTACTTAGTTAAATTTATATAAGAAACAGTTTATTTAGTACTGAGCAGATCAGTTCCTTCATTTCAGTTATTGAGAAACCTTTAAAGCAGAAGGAGCATACTTAACTATTAAATTCTATCTTCAAGTTTCAATAAGTAATCTACACTATATACTGCAAAAGCTCGAACTTATATTATTTACAAAACATAATGGATATTGAGCTGTATTAGCTTCAGCGAAGGATAAAACTCCATAATGTTTTTGAGTTCCTTTATTCGAAAGTTTAATTGGGCATATTATACCTTATGCACTTTATCAAGTATATAATCAGAAGCAAATTCTTGACTGACCTAGTCTTCAATAGCCTTGTCATAGATCACTTTTGGACTCTTTAGGTATACTTTACTATCATCTTATGTGAGAATGTCTGGCAAATAATTACGCTCTATATTTGCATGACTTTTATCGCAGATGATTTTTTAATGCTCTTGCTGAAGACTTTATTCAGGCTACACTATAGCCTATTTTGAATCCTCCAATTATTAAACCTAAAGGACGACCAGCCGGAACCAGAAATAAGCAACCAGTATCTTCCACTCAACGGGAACCTTCTCCGTTTGAAGCTAAAGCTAGTAGCCGGAATAAGAAAGCTAAAGATAAAGGAAAGGGAAAAGATACTATATCTTCACAAAAGCGTACTTGGACTGGGCGAACTCAAAAGTCTAATATTTTTGAAGAGAATACAGCTGGTGATTCAGAAGAAGATAGGATCGCCCAACAGGAGTTTGAGACTAGTGGCATCACGAGGCAACACGCCTCCTCTCTGGGCTGAGAAGCCAGAGTTTGCTGGACTCACTCGGGCAACTCAGACTTTCGCTCAACAGTATGCTTTACGTCGCAAAAATGGCGAATCTAGCAAAGGGAATTGATGGAATAACGTCTACGAATATCTCTTAATAGCCTGTTATCTAGCCTACGAATTTACCACTTTATTTCTTAATCGTAAGCGTATATGCATGCATGGCGAGGCAATCGCATTGGTGTGGCGATGGTGGGGTGGCCGGTGGCCGCTCAGATCCGGTGGCCGCAATAAAAACACCGGTGGCTATACCGACACCCTAGACGTTTCCGTAGCGCCGCCGTTTACAGCATCTCCGGACTGATGTAGAAGTGAGCGGGGTTACGAGCTGCTGTGGGACGCAGAGCCGCTTTCGGAGATCCCTCGCGCGCGATAATTTACGCATTGGGTGCGCACTGCTTGAATACGAGGCCTAGGCGAGGGGTTGGTGCTGCAATTATGGCGCGGTGGATTTGTGTTGGATCTTAGCTCAGTTCGCTAAGAAGAACCCCGCCTTGTGGGGTTCCTATTTGGCCTGAGCTCATTCATCTTTCTGCCGTGTCGCTTAACAAGGCGTTCTCCTCGTTCAAATAGTGAGGCGAACCCAGAATCCAGGCTACGTGCCCACGGAATACGAACTTGGGGGTCTAACGACCAAATCATAAGTAGGTCAACCTGCGGTCAGAACAGCCCATCCTCCGGGGTGGCGTATGTAGGTGCGACGGTAATGGAGGAGTTCCAACACCGATCCTGCATTAAATCTTCATTTCTACAAACTGCAGATCTGCATCCGTCCTTTCTCATTTCGCACGATCCTGGCTTAAGCGAAGGCAAGTTTTGCTGGGGGATCCGTCCGGCAGAGACGAATTTTGCTGCCGGTAGCTGTGTCACTGAGAGAAAAGGGTTCAGAATAAGGGATTGCGTCTAGCTTAAATGATGCCTCTACCGCGCTCGTATGTTGTACATAAATCTTATGTCGTAGCTAGTACCCATTAGAACTATCAACCAACAGGAATCCCCCATGTGAGGCGATTTTAGGTCAGCGTGCGGATGCCACGATTTCGCTCGGTCGCGTCCGGGTACCGTACCCTCGATCTGCAGCGTTCAAAGCCGGGATGTCATAAGTCTATGTGCACCTTAATCAAACGGTATCCACTTTATAGCGCCCTACAGTGCCTTAGGGCCGTTTTAATTAGCCGGCCCTCCGCACTCCCGACCTTATCCTGACAGCCTTGTACGCAAATGTCTTCCTTCTTGCCGATGGAGTAGAAAGCCGCATCTACAACTTGACTGCACGATATGAATGCTGGTGTGAGTTGTCACAAGATTAAATGCGAAGCCGCAGCTAGAGTCTTCTCAAGGATTCAGTCACTCCACATCTTCCGCCCTCTGCTCGCTCATTCCTGCACACCAGAACCACCAAACTGCACATGGGGCTTGGTGAGTAGAGAGATAGCAATCGGATAGGCCTTTCCAAGCATCCAAAAGTAGAAACCTACATCTCCTCGCACTAGCCAGTGATAATCGCAAGAGATTAAACTCTTGGCAGAAGTCATGATTCGTTTCCGGTCCTTCCTATCCCTGTTTTGGCTCGTATTTCCCACAATACGAGAAGGACGTTTGGGCCAAGGCGGCATGAGGCTGTCGACGGTGGAATACGGTGAAGCGCCAGCGTTTTGTAAATCTGTACTACCGCACCTTTTACGCATGAGCCCCTGAGGGAGCGAAAATCTTGTTGTTGATAAATAGACGCCTTTTCCACAACGCACCTGTCACCTGTATGGTTCTTGCGTCGGTCATCACTCGTTGAGACAGAAGTGTTTCCTCTTCTGCATATACCAGCTTTTGGTACTGTATCAATCAGACCGTCAATACACTCGCTACGATCGTTCTACCATTCAAACAAGCTCTCGTCCACCCCCAACTTACGATGCGATCCTCCCTCATCCTCGCATTCCCAGCACTCGCTGTGGCAACCTACTTCCCGGCACTTCAAGCCCGCCAACAGCAAATCCCCTGTTCGCAGATCTTGGAAAAGGACTGCGGCACTGTCTGCATCCCCCTTCTCTACACCTGCTGCCCCGACCAATCCGGCGGCTGCCCCATCAGCGAAGTTTGCTGGCTCGGTACCAACGGACAATATGGATGCTGCCCCATCGGGAAAGTGTGCGATGGGCCCGGGGGCGTGAGTTTGAGTGAGACGAAGATTACCTCGACCATTGTCTCGACCTTGACAGGGGCGACGACCATTCCGATTCCCGAGATAACGACAACCACATCGGTTATTGTTTACACCTCGACTTCGGCGACACCGGTGCCGTATACCACGACTTCAATTGTATCTTACACTGCGGCCGTTCCTACCACCACGGTTGCGTCGAACAATACCGCTACCGCTCCACTTCCATTCACTGGCGGTGCCCCAGCTGCGACAGGTTCGGCATGGTCTCACGTCGCCGCTATGGGAGCTTTGGTTGCTGGATACCTCGCCTTGTAGAGAAATTTTACGGAGGGATGGAAGGCAGATCAATGCCAACGGGAGTTACAAACATGGGTTATCTATGGGATATCCCGTCCGTTTATAGTCTGGATGTTCTATCGAACTCGTACATGAGAAACAAGGCATGTAATTTAGGATAGGATATGTCGATTGACTCACGTATTTAAACGGAAAATTAATAATGGGATTATCGTATCGATTTCAGCCACCAGACGAAGGTTAGGCTGGAATCTTTCCTCTTTCGTGAAAATTCTATTACCTCGTGTGCCTGTAACAAATGCTTTGCCATGAAATATATTTGAGCTTATCTCTACCACCCGACCTTATCGTCAATCGAAGCTGCAAGGCTGGCAGAACAGGAAGAATTTAGGAATGAAGACCTTTTCCGCATCTATTCCTACTTCTCTCAGCCTACTGCGCGTGTCGGAAACCAGGAATTGGAATTCGCGTCTTTAGCAGTTATGTCCGAAATTTCTGATGGAGGATCGAACATTTTTTCGTGTGAAGAATGTTCGGAGACTGTTGCACATTATATCATGCTCCCGCTGTGATCAATAGTTTTAGGGATACGCAGCGCTTTTAAAGACGGGCTCTTTCATCTGGAAATTTTCAGCAACTTCGCAGCTAGTTTCTTACCGGCGGTGGACCGGAAAATCAAAACTCGACTGACCATTTCGCGTGCTCCGGCAAAAACTAACATTTCGAGGGCACTAATGCCAATAACTCCACACAAACTTCGCTTTTTAATTGAGGATTCCGGGGAATAGGTATTTTAGGGGATTATCGTAGAACGTGTACTGTGTAGAATTACGTTAAGCTAGAGGATCATACATGCGATGTACGAGATAGGATATATGAAAATGTCTGTTTTGGAAATTTACAGTCCCTCAAAAAAGGTACTTTAAATTTCGAGCCCAGCCACCAGCCAAGGATTCTGAGTATGGGAATACCATAGTGGCGAAGGATCCCTAAGCGCTCATGCGTATCAGAGTAAAGAGAACACTGCGCTTGATTTTTTCTTTTGGAAATTAAGTGGGTAGTGGCGAAACGATACAAAATCAATTTTCCTCACCAAAATAGGCGAGAACACCGCAATTGGAGTAGTTCCGAGCATATATTCAAGTCTACACATGCTCAGTTTAATCTCAGTAATGACTAACTTTGTGAGAACAATACCCTGCTTCTCATGCACACATAGAACTATTTTTTTGGTGGATGCAATCATTACACAACCAGATGCGCTGTTGTTTATACTTGAATTTTAGTCTTTTTACTCACTTTAATGGTAGATTTAGCGAAAATTAGGCGGAAAGAACTTATTCCCCATCCTGTCTTTGAAATTTCGTTCAGATATTCTGACTTATTGCCTGCCTAGATGCAAAATAGTCATTGTCAAAACGGCCAAATTGCGCCTCGCCTGCCAAATTTGGCGAGGAAAATTAATTTTGTATCATTTCGCCACTACCCCACTTATATTTTACATGTTCGTGCAGGTGTCTCAAAACTTATCTTAGCGCCGCAGCGTAGCCATGCCGGGAGAATCCGCTACCCCACCTCTTCTGGCAGCAGGAATTGCAAATGCAAAAAACAAATGCAGGGCCATTCCCGATAACCGATAGAAAGGCTTCTATACATAAAATCATCGTTGAAATCGCCCAATGGTGATTGCATGGATAGTCACATGACGTGGATCTTTGTCCTTTTAGCGGCGTCGGAAATGTCGCCTCACTGCGGAGCCTTACCTCGGCAATGTCCGAAGTTGTTCGTCGTTCAACTTTGTTAACCAGCAAGTCCTCGAAAGATCTACTCCCTCCCTATCATACCGGCTCTGCTCCTACCTGGACCCACGATCCCGAATCTGCCTGCATTACATGCTCCGTCACTCCCACTTCGTTCGCTATGGATGCTCTTATCGCCGCGATTCAAACGACTCCGATCATCGACCACCACACTCACAACATATTGATTCCGAGTGAGATGGCTTCACGCCCACTCCTGTGCATCACTAGCGAAGCGAGTGAAAAAGCCCTCGAGTACGCGACATCTACTCTGGCACACATTCGCGCTGTGAGGCAGCTTGCCGAAGTCCTTCGTTGCGAAGGTACATGGGAAGCAGTGCAAGCACGGATCGAAGAGGAGAGGAAGCGCACCGATCACTCTTGGGCTAGGAGATGTCTGGAGGGCCTCGAAACCTTACTCATCGATGACGGGCTAGATGAGAATACGGTGTATCCATATCGATGGCATGATTGTCTGACTCGATCGAAGTGCAAGAAGATTGTGCGGATTGAAAAGATAGCTGAGCGTATTATCGAGAGCGAGCTCAACAAACATAGCCGTTCAAAAGCTTGGCTAACCCCTGATTCGTTCAGGGTAGCTGTGGAAGAGGGCTTCAGTAAAGCTATCCAAGAAGCAATATCAGATCCGGAGGTTGTGGGGTTCAAGAGTATCATTTGTTATCGTACCGGCCTAGCGATCCCAGCCGAGCTGTCGTTTTCTGAAGATACCATCCGAGATCTTCTGAATAGAAATGCACTCGATGACTCTTTCCGTCTGGAAGACGATGACCTAGGCCCATATTTCGTGCACCTGACTGTCCAGATCATTGGAGAGAATGGTATACCTGGAGAACCCCCGAAGCCGCTGCAGTTCCATACTGGATATGGCGATAACGACCTGAACCTCTGGCTTTCGAACCCTTGCCACCTCCGCGACTTCATTGAGATGTATCCCTGGCTACCGATCGTCCTGCTACATGGAAGCTATCCGTTTACTAGGGAAGCTGGCTACCTTGCAAGCGTATATGAAAACGTTTATTTGGATCTCAGCCTCGTCTTTCCATGTGTCAGCGCGGATGGCCAAGAGGCCGTGGTGAGACAGGCGCTAGAGCTGTGCCCGACGAAGAAATTGCTTTGGAGTACTGACGGGCATTGGTTCCCGGAGACATATCTCCTCGCTGTTTTACAAGTCCGAGAAGTGCTCGAACAGGTAAGCTTTGGCTCGTCACCGTTAATGCTACAATCGAGCTCATGTTCTACTAGATCCTCGTTGAATACGTGCAAAAGAACATTCTAACTCCAACGCAAGCAACGACCCTCGTCCAAGATGTCTTCTTCAAAAATGCCAACAAACTCTACAATCTTGGCCTTACCCTTCCGGACTCTGTGGGACTACCTCTCCAACCCAAGGAATCTGGGCTCGATACAACTAGTACAGGAGACTTAACCCTCCTAACCCGTTTTCTAAACACTAACCCAGAAGTCAAGTATCTCCGTCTTCAAATCCTTGATTACACTGCCACACCACGAGCGCGAGTTCTGCCAGTCAAACAAGCTCTCAAGCTTGTCTCGGAGAAAAGGTTTGTTGGTATCACAAAGGCGATCTTCGGTTTACTGCAGAACGATACCTTAATTCCTGGATATTTCCCCTCAGGGGAGTATAGTCTCCACCCATGCTTCGAAAGTTTGCGCTTAGGCGAACGGGGCGGGTATGCTACGGTCCAATGCGAGTTTCGTGAGAAGGATGGTTCGGGTGTAGCGAGATGTCCAAGGACAGCACTAAGGAAGACCGTGGAGAAAGCCAAGGGACAACTGGGTGTTGAGTTTCTTGTTGGCTTCGAATTGGAAGTCGTGTTTATGAGCTGCACGGTTCGAGATGGTGAGGTCAAGTATGGGGAGATTCCCGTCACCCAGGGACATGCGTGGTCGACAGCTCGTGCGATGCAGGGAGGAGATATTATGGATGTCGTGGAGGAAATAGTGGAAACGATGAGTCGGTCTGGCATTGAAGTCGAGCAGTTTCATCCGGAAAGTGCACCAGGGCAATTTGAGTTTATCACAGGTCCATTGTCGCCGCTTGAGGCTGTGGATACGCTGCTGGCAGCGAAAGAAATCATCTCTGCCGTTGCATCGAAGCACTCGCTGAGAGCTACTTTTTATCCGAATCCATTTCCCAATGCCGCTGGGACCGGAGCACACGTTCACATTTCCATGTCGCCTTCTGCGAAGTATGAATCGTTCTACGCAGGGGTACTCAAAAATCTGTTTATCATTGCAGCATTCACCTACGCCAACGAGGCAAGCTATGAGCGGGTCAAAAACGGAAACTGGTCCGGGGGAACGTGGATAGCGTGGGGAACTCAAAACCGAGAGACCCCACTTCGGAAGATCGAAGGTTCTCATTGGGAAATTAAGTGCATGGATGGCCTTGCTAACCCTTACTTGGCCTTAGCTACGGTTCTAGGATTCGGGATCAAGGGCTTGATAAAGGAGGAGCGTTTGGAGCTGCGTGACTGCCGAGTCCAGCCCTTTAAACTCACTGACGCTGAGAGGAAGTTATTAGGCATTACAGATCGTATGCCAGAGAGCTTCCACCAGGCCCTAACTCGCCTCCAGGCAGACCGCAAGTCTCTAAGCGGAGATATCCTGAGCAGTGGAGTTCTTCAGACATACTTGGATGTGAAAGTAGGCGAGAGCGGGATGCTTGCGGCCATGGATCCAGATGCTAGGAGGAAATGGTTAATCGAGAGGTATTAGCGACCGCATGCTGAATTGGTATAGCAAATCCGAGGAGAGGTCGTAGGCGAAGCCAACGGTGCGGGTGGACTTTCAGTTGCGACTTCACGGACGATGGATCTGGCTTTGGAAGACAGCTACAGCGATTTAAAGTGTTTTGCGGTTACGCAGTTGGAAAAGTACCTTGCAAGCAAAGGATATGAGCCGCCACGGGTTATGAGCCAATTTTTGATTTTCACTAACATAAACTACTCGATATATTGGACAGATAAAACTACACATTGATCTTATAATTTAGAGTGCAAGGATCATCTGGTGATGTTCACACGATTTTTTTTTGCCCCATTTGTAGTGAGTGGTTATTGAAATCCTTAATTTCGAGTCTGATTTTGAGAGCATTTTGGCCGAAATTTTTAGTTAAGAACCAGTGAGTACCTCAAGTCACCATTTAGCATTATCTACATTATAAACACACTTATTATAAAGCCTTGACATATACTTTTAGTGATTATAGTTCATAACATTGAGTTAACTACATATGAGGGGGTACTCTACTCAACTGGACTATTTGCAATCTTATGACAATAATAACATATAACTATTGCTTGTTACTTTAGAGCTATTCTAAGTGTTGCCAAGAATCATACAAATATTAGAGTTATTGTATTAGGAGCAAATTTGAGATAGGAGGCATGAAGGAAAAAATTAGCTTATATCTGTAACGATCTAACTCCGATGAGGTCTTATGTTCTAGTTTGTCTTGGTGTTCAGATATATGGCGTGGCGTTCTTTGGGTGACTGTGGGACAAGTATGTTAATCCCATATACTAAGATAGCAAAATGGTCCTACTACAACTATATCAAAAGATATTTGTAGGCGATAATTCTTGGTACAAAGCTTATATTGCTAAACTAATAAGACTTTCAGTGAAGAGAAAAGGAAAGATGCTTTCCCTGAGATCCTAACGCTATATTTATAGCTGCCTCTTCACTGATCTCTTGGCTACCTGCCAATGGGTGACTCATACTATTTAGAGTATCTTTTCCTCAATGTGACTCATGTCCAACTCATGCCAAGTCCACTAATGAAATCTGAGTCATCATGACTCACAATTCTCTATCCATACCCGAGCTGCCTACTACACCCAGCTGACGTGTCTTTTAGCTGTTAAGTGTTCTTCAGCTCTCTTGATTCTTTACCCACGACCAACAGTTCTCCGTCTGTAGGTCGTGGTGGTTCCTGTTGTCTAGTCGCTTCCTGGCTAGACTCCTTGGCAGTAGTGTGGCTGGCAGAGATTAATGCCTTGACAGGGGTATAGGTGATTTATTAGGTTGCCGCGGGTCACGCTCTCAGTGCTGAGGGCGCTGATTGCATAAACCCTTGTTCCGGCCCCCACGTTCCCTTGGCAAGTGCCATCCGTCCTAGTATTCGGTTCATTCTTGCCGAGCCATTTGAGCTATCTCTGTTCCATAGGCTTGCAATCCGGTTCAATGGTTCCAGCGCCACTTCCATGTCCGTGGTGTTCCTGATGAGGCTTGAGATGTCCATGACAATATTCTTAACTTGTATAGTAACTGAGTTTGATATTGTTAAAGAAATATAGAGATTATGTTGTGCCAAAGCAATTAATGAGAACAGTAAGGATGGTAAGGATAATTCTGAGTTGGTTAAGGCTAGCTACAGATATGATGAAAGGAAAGCTCTTGTCTTTAACAGTTATATGATTGCTTAGTCAATAACTATCCTATGAGATAGATATTAGTTAAGCTATGGAATAATCTCAATTTCTAATAGATATAATTAAAAAGGTATAAGACATTCATATATAACCCTACTCTTAATTGCCACACTCATACTATGGCAAGTGTACTCCTTCTATCAATAAAACTCCTATGCTCTTCAATCTAGAAACTTATGTACCCCCTACTTTCGCATAGACTTACAAAGACAGCATAGTAGTTACAGGGAATGCTCATCATATTCTTGCTATTTATATCTAACTACTAAATACCTACTCTAATGTTAGTATTTTATGTATACTAGTTAAATGAGCCATTTATAGTGTCTCGCATACTTTTGACCTAGTGCTTGAGGTTAGCTTCAACCCATCTGTGGAGCTCTGTTCTGCCTCACTCGTCAAGTAGGAGTATTAATCAATGAGTTAACTTGATTGTTAACTAAGTTGCGCATTGTCCAAAGAGTAGACTTGGCAACTGAGTTAACTTATATATTAAAATTATTACATTCAACTCAACTGTAAAAACTCTATAGATAGAGATGTAGTAAAAGTCAATGAAGCCAAAGCATAATATATAAGTCCTCTTCTGGGAGATTGCTTGGTGCATTAGCACTTGTTTTGGCACTAGATCAAGTACAGCATGTGGGTGGACTAGCAGTAGAGCTTGCAGCCCATTTTCAATTGGCTATTGTATCACTTTTCTAGCTAGTATTACTTGCCTTTGACTTCTTTTTACTCTTTGCCTTACTCAGAGTCTCACGTCCCATCATCTTTTTGACTGGAGTATTTAAGGTAATAATATTGTCCAATTCCTTTTCTGGAATTTCTGCCTCAAGATCAGTGCTAACGATATTCTCAGGCTGTAGAAGTTGCAACATGGGACAGTTATTTTTGAGCTGACCCTACTCTGTTTGAAGTTTGTAGCTGTTTCCGTAGACCTTTACAATTTAATAAGGATGCAAATGGGATCTGTTGATTTCTGGTTGGCTTTAAGGATTTTAAGAATTATAATATCCCCCCTTTGAAATATTACCGAAGGCCTTTGACACTTTTGTCCAGTAACTATTCTTTTAGCAACCAGAACGTTATTGTTCTTAACTTGTTATTCAATTTCTGTCAACTCGTTTCAGTAGGCAGAAGGTAAGAGGACTAGTAAAGCAGGATCAAGATTCAAGATCTCATTTACTGAAAGTTCTGTAAACAGATTAGTTTTAATTATGAACTCTATAATATTCTCTGGAGATAGGCAATTCTCTAATGGATCTCAAATGTAGTCAAGGTCATATAAAATTTCATCATGAATAACTTTTAGGCAAGTGTTTTGATAGGCATTTATACTTAAAAGAAGCTTCCATCTTGGAAATCGACTAGTCCAAACATCAAATGATACTTTGTCTAGGAAAGAGACTATTCTGTCGCTTAGTATTTATACTGAGATTGATATCTGGTAATTCTTTAAACTAGTCCATCTGTCCTGTCTTCAGCTTCCAGGCCCTGAGCTTACATTTAATAATATTATTAGACTGTTTAACAATTCCCTGGCTTTGAGAATGTCTTGAACATCCATTAATTACTGTAATACTATAGTTCTTTATTAATATTAGGAGAACACCTTTGAATTCACTACTATTGTCATACTGTAAGATGTTCGATATACTGAAACTTGTATTAGCTTATTAAGTAAGTTCATTGTAAATGAGTATTCATACCCGTTATACCTAATCCATCTATAAATATTCTGTACAACCTCTACTGCTATCTTAGACCTTAAAAGATATAGTCATGAGTATTAGCTAAAATGGTCCGTTATATAGAAGATCTATGTATATTCATTCTCTAGTGTAACTCTGAAGTCTATTAGATTAATTTTAACCTAGTCCATATATCTATTAGAGATGATAGAAGTAAGTGGTGGATAGAACTTGTTTGGTCAGTTTAAGGCGCATATTACATAGTAGTTAATTATTCATTCAACGTCATGTTAAGTAATACCATGGAATTGTTGTATAAGAAGCTAATATATTGAGCGAATACTGCAGTATTGATAATTGATGTGCATTTCTGCGATAGAGTATCTTATCAAGAAGCCAATAGCAGAAAATTCTAGAAACCTCACTCTATGATATATAATCGCGAGACAACTCCATAACTTTGCTACCAATATGAATCGTGAGAAAAACATCGCCACAGCCTTGTGGGACTTTGAAGATAGCCAATTTAAGTCATTTTCAGCTGTAGCAAATTACCATTAAGTTTTAAGAACTACATTGCTGAATTAGAAAAATGGTACTCAATCTTGACAACTAGTATATAACAATTAACAAATATATACTCTTAAGAAAAAAGAAGTATTGGTCCACCAGATAAAGCGACAAATAGCATAAAGGTTTCCACAGTAATATAATATATTGAGATTAATAGCAAAAGAGCTTATTTTGAGTCACATAAATAGCTTGTGACCCAATACCATTTCTATTCATATTATAAGCCAAAATTGGCTTACCAGCTTTCTCAAACATTATCCTCATCTTAAAACTATTGTTTCTGATAAGCTTAACAAGCCATGGCATAAAGCCTGCAATACTAAAATATTTAATTAGTGATTTGAAGTTTTCTGAAGCAATTTTTGTAAGTATATACCTTAATCACAACATATCTACAATATTGACAAAACTAGTTTTTTGATGGAAGAGAACTCTAAAGCCTATGTTATCATTAATATAACTTAAACCTGCCTTGGCCAATCTATTAAAGGAACAAAAGGAGAATAAGTAACTGTCATTAAGTGCATCTCGATAACAGAAACAGCAATTCCATCTTTCATAATCTTTAAAGGCAAATTCATATAAGGCAATTAGAATATATCACCAAGCTTTCAACAGTACTCAAACTTTCGACACTTTGCGAAAACCAACAATGCAAGCATAACATAGATAGTAAAAAGGCTTCAGCAATTACTAGAAGCTTCTATTAAGCTAGTAGAATGGTCTCATACCCAAAAGAATGTTAGAATATACCTACATAGGTAGGTAGGTAAGTGGGTAGTCCACTTCAAGAAATCATATTAGTAATGTTCATACCAACCACAAACGTAACATGTTTCTTGTCATGCATTAAGAGCTATTTTCCTAGTTTCTTATCACACCTTGAGCATAATGAATTACTCTATTTCGATTCAATTAACGGAGTTGAATTTTTAATGGCTTATAAAGGTAGTACTTCACCTTCCTACTTGCTATAAGCAAGAATGGAGACAAACTTCCTTCCAGAGTAAAGAGATATTTTAAATAAAGTTAGTAAAGCTATTTTGGGTCATTTAGGGTGATTAAGTTACTGGGCACAAGTCTCAGGTTACTCTAAGCACTTTAGAGAAAAAAACTACCCCATTGCTTACTAGTTCATACAACTGAACAGAGGCTTCTTTTATGGCCTAGGAACATTTGGTTTACTTAGTATAATTATTTCAAAATCATTAAAACTACTTCTCAATTCTTGTTGTCTTGATAATGCAAGTTTTTGTAAAGTATCGAAAGCCCAGATGCTGTCAAAAGGCCAATATTGTACTCTAGTTTTAGCTTAATATATTAAAGGATTTAATGATTTCGTTAAGCCTAAAAAGCTGAACAAACAATACTCTTGACTTAAAATAATTGAAAACTTACTTTAAACCTCATAATCATCCTCAACACAAAACTAATTACTATTACCTAATTCTAGATGACAACAGTAGTCACCTGACACCAGAATTTCAAGAATTCAGTCAGAATCATCAAATTATCTTATTATACCTACTAGCACATATCTTACACATATTACAGCTATTAGATATAGTGGTATTTTCATCACTCAAGCACTAGTATAGACGAGAGATGGATTTAAGACTACAACTAGATAATATTTAAGTTCCAAAGTCAGAATTTCTTAGCATTTATGCTGAAGTATGTCCACAAACAATTACAGACAAAAATATCTGTTTAGGTTTTTGAAAAGCTGGCATTCTTCCATTTAATTCTGTGGCAGCATTGCAACTTCTCCCCATATTGGATGTGACCCACCTAACCCTGTAGTTCTATTGCATTTACAAATACCACAAAATCAAGTAGATTTGAATAGAGTGAAAGAAAAGATTAGTAATGGTAATAAGAATTCTATTCAAGTAGCATATAAAGTTTATAAGTGTGCAGGAATTCTACAGGCTGAGAATTTCATTTTACATGCTGAAATTCAGCAGTAAAAGGTATGCATTGCAAAAAAATAAGAGGCAGAATCGCGAAAAAAAAAGAGAGTATCTTATAAAGGTCCTGTATCCACTGGAGAAGTCTTAATTACAGTTAAGGGTAGAAGGCATGGAGGGACTACTATCTGGGTTGCCAAATAGCAAAAGGTTGTGATAACTTCAACTGAGGCTGAGGATGACTATACTAGCCTGGAAGGTAATATAAGTGATGATATGAACTTGTGTATCCTAGCTGTTACCCCATAGTGTTACTTAATTGAAAACCTGTCGGGATCCTGAGTACTGTCAGCTTCTTAGTAAGATACTCTAGTATTAAATGTAGTCCACTTGCATATAATAAGACAATACAGATAATACATTTAAAATATAATTAGCTTAGTGCAAGTTAATATAGAGAAGTAATAAAATTTGACATACCTTCTGTTTATTGTGCAAGAATACCATCTCAGCTCATCGGTATACCTAATTACCATAAAGAACAAAGTACTTTAGAGCAAAGTTTTGATTATTATAATGCTTTGCTTTCTCTTTAGGTATTCCTATAGATTTGTCATTGGAATACTGCAATCAGTAACAGATGTGAGCTTGTTTGGCATTGTTGAGAATACTCTTATTCTTATAAATTAAAGCCTCAGAGTTCACCCAGTTGAAGTATTTCTTGCGATCAATGTTGCTGAAGACAGGGCGAGGTATAATCTTGGCTATAATAACAGATGTACTGATGGTTTCAAAGGAGCTTCAGTGGGTTAAAGTCAACTGGCTTAGTTAATATAAATAAAGGGTACTGTAGTTAATAAAGACAGTTAATGTACAAGAAAATATATTTAGGATTAACTAGACTTCTAAGGGTCTTTATAGACAATTAACTTCTAGTTTAAATCAGCTTCAAACAGTATATGCAAGAGTATTCCAGTGCCAATAATTGAGTCTAGACTTTGTCTTGGTATCTATGGCTATATCTTACATGGGAATTTTAGTAGTCAAGTTAGGCCAACATGGCGGTGAGTGGTAAAAACTTGCCATTACTCCTGTATATGCAAGTTCCACTATAGTTGCAGCTGCATGATAGGCTAATTTTGCCATTTACAGAAAAGTTAGTTTATAGATAAGTTAGCTCATTTGTTATGTCCAATTATTAGGCAATGGGTGACTAAGTTAACGATTAAGTCAACACATTAATCAATAACTCAATTAACAAGTGAGTCAGAACATAAGTTCCAGGAAGATACTGTGGTCATAAAGATATTAATGTCCAAGACACTAACTATTGCAGTAGTATTGACAAGGTGAATTGTTTTATGATAGTATAATAGTTTCAAGACAAATTAGTTCTCCAGTAGATTGAGAAGTTGAGGTGGTCATCTTAAAGCACCTCTTCCATAAAATCTCCTCTCACCATGAACAAGTTCACCATAAGAGGGTTAGTTACTATTTGTAATTTCATTTATCTTTAACAGAATATTTAGAAAAATACTCTCTATATACTGGTCAATTATCATATTAAGGTTTAGCTAACTCTCGCTAATATAACATTAAGTAGGTACCTAGATACAGTCAAAACTCTTCTAGCACTAGATATTGCTGAAGCTCCTTGGCCAGTTTTTGTAGAGTAAGCGGGGCCATCTCACCTCATCTGATACTAGAAAAGACTCTATGATGCCTACTTAGCTATTAACAGATTTTTACAGTAAGTAGCTTATAGGTGGAATAGATGATTATTATTATTATCCTGGCCACAAATTTGGCATTACCACTGCCAAGACCTCTAAGTATTCTGGGAGATTTGTGAGGACAATTTTAAGAGCTGCTTGTGCAACACGATAACTATTAGCAGTTGTTATTTATGTGCTAAAGAGAGCTCAGAAGAGACTCTATTAGGCAGCCTGCTGTCTAATGGTGAGCTGCACTAGATAGCTTAGTATATATAAAGGGAGAAAGTGTTGAGATAGTGGGTCCACAGTAATGTTTAAGGGTCAATACTGATCTTAATAGTAGTGATTAGAAGATGATATAGGAAATCATGATAAAGATTACCAATTGCGATAATCTGACTCCGATGAGGTCTCGTCTCCTGGTTTGTCTTAATGTTCAGGTATACGGCGTAGCATTCTTTGGGTGACTGTAGGACAGATATGTTAGTCCTGTATACTAAGATAGCGAAACGGTCCTACTACAACTGTATCACAAGATATCTTTAGGCGATGATTCTTAGTATGAAGCTTATATTGCTAAACTAACAAGACTTTCAGTAAAGAGGAAAGGAAAGACACTTTCCCTGAGATCCTAATGCTATATTTATAGCTATCTCTTCATTGACTTCTTGTCCATCTGCTAACGGGCAACTCATACCACTTGAGGTGTCCTTTCCTCGGCGTGACTCATACCCAACTCACGCCGAGTCTGCTAATGAAACCTGAGTCGTCATGACTCACAACTCTCCATTCATACCTGAGCTGCCCACTATACCCAGCTGATGTGTTCTTTAGCTGCCAAGTATTTTTCAGCTCTCTTGGTCCTTCACCTGCGACCAACAGTTCTTCGTCCATAGGTCGTGGTAGTTCTTGTTGGCCGATCACTTCCTGGCTAGACTTCTTGACAGTAGTGTGGCTGGCTGAGGTCATTGCCTTGACAGGGATATAGGTAATTTATTGAGTTTCCACAGGTTACACTCTCAGCACTGAGAGTGCTGATTATGCGAACCCTTGTTCTTGTTCTGGCCCCCACGTCCTCTTGGCAAGTGCCATCTTTCCTTGTATTCAGTTCATTCTTGCTGAGCCTTTCGAGCCATCTGTATTCCATAGGCTAGCAATCTGGTTTAATGGTTCCAGTGCTACTTCTATATTCGTAACATTCCTGATGAGGCTTGGGATATCTGTAACACCAATAAACTGTATATCATAGATGTATCAGTATGGCCACTAGTGTTTTTGGTATAGCTACTAGTCACTAAACCTAATAAGGTAAAATACCATACCTTGATAGGAAGTCTCTAATCTCTGAAAGAAATCCGCCGTTTCTTGCCATGTAGTCTAAATTAGTATCACTATTTCACAAGCAAAAGTGCTCCAGTAGGGTCTTTATATAGTATAGATACAACCTTAGCTTTGAAAAAGCCATTTTCTATTTCTAGAATTATCTGATTACTATACTTTTACCTATAGCTATAGCTAGTATTAATAGTTGCTTAACTAATATATGAAAACCTACAAGATAGCAATGTTAATCAATATCAACACTCTAGGATTGTAGAAAATACTGGTGACCATACCGATACCCTATCGTAGGGGAAAGTAAAATGTATAGAGTGAGACCATTAAAATAGTGTAGTTATTTCAAAATGAGGGTAGGTAACTTTAAGGACTTTAATAGAATTTAGGTTAAGGTTTCAGACTTTAGACTAAATCGTGAAAACAAACGAATAGAGATCAGCCAAGAAAAGGGAGAGATTGAGATGAGGATAACCAGAATCATGTAGATTAAATAAATTAGAACTAGGAGAATTAGCTAAAAGAAGACTAAAAGCCGATATATCTAAAGATTAACAAGAAGATTAATCATAGCTGTTAATAAAGATATTGGTACAGTCATTAGCAATTTTAACATAGCTACTATCTGTATGATTACTATCTACTCTATTAACTACAAAGCTGCCCTGCCATTATTGTACAATATACATATACATATATATTGCCTCTAGCACTTTGGCCCTAAAGCAGTTCTTTATGCAATGTAAGCCTCTATACTTACAAATCTCTTCTATAGTTAAATTCTACAAAATTCATAAATTACTATATCTATATAAACTGAATCTACATTAAAGCACTATATCTACTAAACTTATATTACTTAACAAAAATACTTTCTCAAGTTGTAATAATTTTCTATCATATTTAAAAAGTCATACTATAGAGTATAATTATACTATTGTAATAAGAAGAAACTAGTATAACTATGATAAGAAAATCTCTTTTATATTCTCATTTTTATAAAGACTAGAAATTTAAGAAATCATTTATACAATTAAAAGAAACTTCTAATTAATTAAAAGATAAAGTATCTTTTTAAGCATATAGTTACTTTAAATAAAGATACTAGATAGGAACTATTAATTAAATTTTCAGTTTACAATTATTTCCCAATGAAAATAATTCTTTATTATTAGTATTAAAGATTTCATTAAATTATTCAAGACCTAATTATATTTATATTTAAAGTTAATATATTATCAAAGTAAATTATATTTACAATATTTATTACATATTCAGAGTCTTTAATTTTGCTAAAAATATATCTTAAAGTTATTCTTAATACAATATAAAAAACTAATTTCTTTTATATATTTTTATATTTTAGATTCTATATAATAAAGTATAACTTTTTATGCTATTATCACTTTTCTTTCTAGTAAAATACAAGAAAACTATAATTTCACATTATATATTCTATATAATATAAAACAAATTTAAGCAATTTCATATTTAAAGATTATAATAATAAATAGTGATTTTATTTCTATAAATACAATTAATTTACTTTACATATAATATATTAAGGGTCTTAGTATGGCAATACTAGAATTTAGTATAGCAATACTCTTAAATTTAATATAATAACATTGCTAAATTTTATATTATAAGTATTATATCAATTGATGAATTTCATTCAATTAATTCTGATATATAACTTTTGAGTACAATATTAGGTGTCTTTAGCTTTTAAAATAAAAATTTAATGTAAAAGATAAATAAGTTTGTTATAAGTCATTTTTACTTTCATAGTTGTTGCTGTTCACTGAAGAATGATAACCTTGTAAGCAATAGTCTACTAAAATTAAGCAGTCTATAACTAAAGTTATCATATGATTACTAGTTAAATTTAACTTAAATTGACCTTAACATCATACATATTTTGATTCCCTACTAAACTCAAAATTTTACTGCCTTTTATTTTTTTGAAATATCTTTACATTTAATTTTTTTCTGTTTTAATCTTTACATCAAGTTGATGCAATGTTATTATAAATATTTTGAGCTTCATTAGGGATGGCATAAATAGCTTGGTAAGAATAAATCAAATACTAGAATGGACAGTACTTACTGGAATTAGGTAGAAGTCAAAGCAAAGTTTATATAATTAGCTCCCTTAGTACTGAGAGCACAACTTATGGCAACTTAATAATTCACCCATACTCTAGGCAAATGCAACAATCTCAACTATCCACAGGAATGTCAAGAAACCTAATTAGGACATGATTGACTATATAGAGTTTTATAGACTATTAGGCTCAGAACTATTAGATGTGGACTAGGAGTTAAGGGAGCTGAAAGACATTTAACAGCTAAAGAACATATTAGTTAAGTATAGTGAGTAACTTAAGTATAGGTAAAAGATTATAAGTTATAATGACTTAGGTTCCATTATTAGACTTGGAATAAGTCATTTTGTAAGTTACATTAAGAAATATACACATCAAGTAGTACGAGTCGCTTATTAGCAAGTAACTAAGAAATCATTGAAGAGATGACTATAAGTACTGTATTAGAATTTCAGAGAAAGTATTTTTCTTCCCTCTTTACTGAATGTCTTATTAGTTTAGCAATTAAGCTTTATATTAAAAATTATCAGCTCAAAAATATCTTTTAATATAGTTGCAATAGAACCATTTTGCTATCATAGTATACAGGACTAACTTAACTATCTTATGATTACCCTATAAATATTTTGCCATATACTTGAACCTTTAAGACAAACTAGAGAATAAGATCTTATATGACGATCTGACTTCGGTATAGTCTCATCTCTTAGTTTGTTTGGGTATTTGGGTATGTGGTGAGGCATTCTTTGGGTAATTGTGGAACAGTTATATTGGTTCTATATACTGAGATAGCAAAATAGTTCCACTATAACTATATCAAAGAATATCCTAGAATGATAATTCTTGGTATGAAGTTTTATTACTAAACTAATAAGACATTTAGTGAAGAGAGAAGGGAAGACACTTTTCCCTGAGATCCAAATACTATATTTATAGCCACCTCTTCACTGATCTCTTAGCCACCTGCTAATAAGCGACTCATACTATTTAATGTGTTCTTTCCTTAACTTGACTCATACTTGACTCACACTAAGTCTAATAATGAAACCTGAGTTACTATAACTCATAACTTTCTATCTAAACCCGAGTTGCTTACTATACCTAACTAATGTGTCTTTCAGTTGTCAAGTGTCCTTCAGCTCCCCTAGTCCTCCTCTCACAACCAAAGATTTCATGTTTGTAGGTTGTGGTGGTTCCTATTGGTCAGTTGCTTTCTGGCTAGACCTCTTAACAGTTGTATAACTAGCTGAAGTTGTTACCATGACTGGGGTATAGGTAATTTATTGAGTTGCTGTAAGTTGTACTCTCAGCACTTAAGGTGCTGATTACGTAAATTCCTGCTTTGGCTTTCACTTACCTATGGCAAGTACCGTCTGTTATTGTATTCTGTTCATTCTTGCTGAACTATACATACCATTCTTAACCTTATAAGCTCACGATCTAGTCCAATAGTACTGGTACCACTTCTATATCCATAGTGTTCTTGTTGAGGCTCAGGATATTTATAATACCTTGCTAGTATCAAATTGTTACAAATACCTTTAATATTCTAAACTGAAATTAGGCAAAGATGTTACCATATCAAAAGCTAGAGTATTACCTCATCAAACTGTAATGTCACTATACCAAAACCCTATATTAATTTTAATATACTTTAATAAAGAAAGAATACTATTTATAAAAATAATACTAAAAAGGAAACTTATTTTATAAAGAAATATTAAAATATTATATCATTATAAATTATTGATTATTACAATCAAAATTAATAAAGTTTTAAAAGAACTTACTAAATACATTTATAACTAATAAAATATTTAAGGGATATTTAATTAAACAAGTACTTATAATGATTTGACTCCGATAAGGTCTTGTCTTTTAGTTTGTCTTAATGTTCAAGTATATGGCGAGGCATTGTTGAAGTGACCGTAGAATAGTTATATTAGTTCCATATACTAAAATAGCAAAATGATCTTATTATAACTATATTAGAAAATATCTTTAGACGATAATTCTTGGTATAAAACTTTATTACTAAACTAATAAGATATTTAATAAAGAGCAAAAGAAAGACACTTTCTTAGGATTTTAACATAGTATTTATAGCTATCTTTTCACTCATTTCTTAACTGTCTGCTAACAAATGACTTATACTATTTAATGTGTACTTCCTTTGATGTAACTCACACATGACTCACGCCAAGTTCAACAATAAAACCTAAGTCACTATGACTTATAACTCTCTGTCTATACCTGAGCTACTGACTATACCTAGCTAATATATCTTTCAGCTGCCAAATGTCCTTCAACTCTCTGGGTTCTATTTTCATGATTAACAGTTTTGAGTCTATAGATTATGGGGGTTCTTGTTAGTCAATTTCTTCCCAATTAAGCTGCTTAGCAATCATATGACTGGCTTAGATTATTGCCTTAACTGGAGTATGGGTAATTTATTGAGTTTATTATAGATTATGCTCTCAGCGTTGAGAACACTAATTGCGCAAACCCTACTTTAACCTCTATTTATCTTTAGCAAGTGCCATTCATTCTTGTATTCAGTTTATTCTTGCTAAGTTATGCATGTCACCCTTAGTCTTATGGAACTACGATTCAGTCTAATAAAAGCAGTATTACTCCTATGTCTATAGTATTTCTGGTAAGGCTTAAAATATTTGTGACAATATTATAAGTTCTTTATTTAAGTTTAAATAAATTAGTATTTATATTTTAGTTAGATGTAGTTCAGGTGCTTTGGCACAGTCATGTGATATTGCTCACTTTCTTAGCACTTCTATCGCTAACCTCTTTATCTCGTTACAACATCTTCTAAATACTCAACAAACATTATGAACCGTGAAATCAGCCTCACCTGCGCCTTGGAAGACTTTACAGATGGCAGGTTCAAGTCTTTTCGCCAAGCTGCTATTAATTGGAATGTTCCGCCTAGGACTCTTACTTACTGGGCTAAAAATGGGCAATCTTATTGTAACACCCATACTTATGAGCAGGCATGTACTCCAGGTGAAGAGAAGGCTTTAGTCTATTGGATTCAGGAATGGGCTGTGCAGAACTTTCCTATTCATATGGATATACTTAAATCAATAGCCGAACACTTAATTCAGCAACGACTTGGACAACAATGTCGTGATTCTATCTCCTTTTACCCATTAAGTCATAGCTGGCTTTCTCGCTTTATTAAACGACATGATCAACTAAAAACTCACTTGGTTAAGCCTATCGAAGTACCTAGAAGTCAAGCTTGTACTCATGAGACCTTCAATAAGTGGTTTGATTCATTTCAAAAAATTTTGAACAAACACAAACCAGAGCCACACAACATCTACAATATCGATAAGACTGGGTTTCATCTAGGAGTAAATGAAAGACAATATGTTATTATAGACAGACGTCAAGGCTCTTCAGCAAATACAGGCGAAGTGGCAAAAGGTGAGTTTCTTATAGTTATCGAATGCGCTTCAGCTGATAGAACAATTATACCTCCATTTATTATTCATAAAGGCCAGAATATTCAAGGAACCTGGATTTCAGATGCTGCGTCAGGTAATTAGATAATTGCAACTAGTCCTAAAGGGTGGGCTAGTAATATATTAGGCCTTACATGGTTGAAACGGAACTTCGATCCACAAACGAAAGCGAAAGCGAAAAGAAAGTATCGATTGCTTATATTGAATAGACATGGCAGCCATTTAACACCTGAATTTGTTCATTATTGTCAGGATAACAAGATCGTCTTACTTTGCTTACCTCCATATACTTCGCACATACTCCAGCCACTAGATGTTTCGGTATTTTCACCGCTTAAACATTGGTTTAAACGTAAATATGAACATTGGCTTAGAATGGGCGATATTCGTATACTTAAATCGGATTTCTTGGATATTTACACTAAAACTTGGCCTCAGGCATTAACTGAGAAGAATATACAGTCAGGATTTCAAAAAGCTGGCCTTGTTCCTTTCAATCCGGCTGTGGTATTGCGTTTGCTTCCATTAGCACCTCCTACTCCACCTCGTCCTGTGGTTTCAACTAATCGGCAGACTCCCAAAACGCTTTCACAGCTAAACGAACTATTTGAAGATATGCAAGCACTAGTAGATGATGACTAGGAGCGAAAGGAAGTGTTTAAAACACTATGCGACAAGGTTTATAAGGCAGCATCGACTTGGAGGGCAGAAAATGACATACTGCGCAAGGATAACCAAAATTTCTTCGAATATAGTCAACAAAAGCAAGAAGCAGCCTCCAGAAAACAAAAGAGAATTCCTGATAATGAGGGATGTACTCTCAATGAAGTTCGTGAAGCTATGAAGACTTCAAAGCGACCTTGGAGAGCCCTAGTAACACGACGCTGCCAACGAAGTCCAACACCTCCCAAAAGCCCAGAACTGCCAAAAATGATGGAGGAGTATCTAGCAGACTTGGAGGAATCTCTGAATAGTGATATTAATTCTTATATTATAGTTGCTAAGTCTAAGTGTCACTAATTAAAATTTTTAAGCAACTTCGCATGAATGCGCCAAAGCACCTGAACTATGTCTATTAGAAAACTTTTTAAGTAAAATATATATATATTGTTATCAAGTATTATCTTTAAATTGCTATAGAAGATATATATAGTATCTTGTAAGAGTTTTTTTATTACTTATAATTTAGTACAATTAGTATTAAGTAAATATAGTAATAGTATAAACGAATTTTTACTAGAATACCACGATTTCTAATAGATTTTACTCGGATACCATACATCTCTTACTGAAATACTACGCATTTGCCAGTGAAAGATTACTTGCCCATTGCATTGCAATAACTCCTTCGATTATGCCCTTTTGCTCCACAGTGCCTACAGACATTCTGACGAGTGAAGTTTTCCTCTTGTCGGAAATGTCTCTTCTTTGGCTGGCCTCGCTGCTTATGGAGAATGGGCGGCTGACATTCTTCAAATTTTTCAACCAGATCTTCTTCACGTATTGAGTGCATATGTTTAGAATATCTCTCGCGGTAAAACTGAATAGAGTATCGTGTATCGATGTAGTCGTAAGGGTCATGTCGTTGCCACAGACACACAGCGACAGCATGGCGGCAAGAAATGCAATATTCCTGAAACTCACCGCAGCTGCAGTTCTTCTCTCGAAGATCTACCACATACATACTACTATTAGGGACAAATACTTGAGCTAATCCATCACGTCCTGACTCAACGTTATATCTTCTTGCTTGCTGATAGCTTTTCTCCAATTTTCCACTAGCGAAATCTGTAACACAAGGTGATTTGTGGGTTTTCGTACATCAAAAGTGGATAGTACTCATCACCTTTATCCATATAGCTAGGAAAAGACGTAGAATTGGATAGCTGCGGTACTCGTCCCATGAGGCGTTGATTAACTCAGCAATATTCGATGTGAGATGTCCAAATCGTGCTGCTGGAAACTTGTATTGAGCCCATAATTCATGGGGTATTCCATCGATATACTCTTTTGCTGGTATACTAATCTCTTTAATTTCTGCTAAAGCAGTGGAGAAATTATGTTTGTTAGAAGCATATACTGCCTTCCAGAATACATTACGTGAGGGAAGTCTAAAATGAGTTTGAATGTTGTCGGCCAGATGTTGACAACAGTGTGAGTGATTGACGTTAGGCAGAACCTCCGGAACTGCTGACTGCAATTCCTTATCCCTGTCGCTGATTACCACCACACCCTCATTATTCAGACCGTAGAATGTAGTCTTCATATGCTCCAAAAACCACATCCAGTTATCTCTGTCTTCTATCAGAACAACTGCCCAAGCAAGTAGTAAAATTTTGTTGTTGCCATCCAGAGTATATGCTACTAGAAGAGTCATACGAAAACGAGACTTAGTGTGACATCCATCCAGTGCAACGAATAGACGGCAGGCTTCCCAAGCTGCACGTGTAGCAGCAGGAGCTACAAAACAACGAAGAAAGTAGTCATCAACAGTAGTTTGAACATTGCAGTAATTGTCTTCATCATAATGTTTGAGTATATCAAGACCAGGTATTCTAGTAAAACACTCTGCTTTATCACCCTTAAACTCCTTTTGTAAAGCTTCGCAAGTTCGCTATGCTTGCTAATAGTTCACACCAGAATTCCCATACTGAATACGTTCAGTACTGTGAATTTGCGCTGGGAGAATTTCCCTATTATCAATAACAGCTACTCGATGACGTCTTGTCAAGAAAGAAACTGCATGTGCCTGATGGAAATTCTGATGCACAATTGAACTTTAGGAATGTGATGTATAACGGGTAATTAGAACTTTTGGGCCTTTAAGAACAGCTGTCCGTATACTGAATTTGCAGAAAGCATCACGACAAATGACAATGTAACGGTTATGATCAAAGTGAGAAACTTTAAAAGACTCTCCACAATTGACAATAAATTCTCGTATCGCATTTCGTGCATCACCAAGTGACGCCAATGAGACAGCAAGTTCAGCTGGAATAACTTGAGTAGAAGACATTTTGCTAATAGGAAATGATGAATAGAAGCGATAGAGGAAACAGGTAAGATTAATAGCATAGATAAGTTGAAAAGAGCGGTGTAGAAATACCGATGTCGGATGTGTGGTAATTCGGTAAGAGATGTGTGGTATCCAAGTAAAAACTTTCAGAAATCATGGTATTGTAGTAAAAATCCATAGTATAAAACTTAACTTATTAATACTTTTAAATTTTAATATTGAAGATTTTAATTAACTAGTGTCATAGATATTCAAAATTTTACCAGAAAGTCACTACAGATATAGAAGTAACATTAGTTACTATCTGACCAAATTATGATTTTACAGGATTAGGGATAATATATATAGCTTAGCAAGAATAAACTGAATATGATAATAAATAGTACTTACTAAAGGCAAGTAGAGGTCAAAGTAGAGCTTGTGCAATCAGTACTCTAAGTGCTGAGAGTACAAACTGTAGCAATTTAATAATTATCTATACCTCAGTCAAGCTAACAATTTTAGTCAGTTATATAAATACTAAGTAATCTAATTAGAGAATGATTGATTAAGATAAAAACTTTACGAACTACAGAATTTGGACCCATTAGATATAGATAAAAGATTAAGGAAGCTAAAAGATACTTAATAGCTGAAGAATATGTTAGTTAAGTATAGTATATAGCTTAAGAATAGGCAGAGAGTTATAAGTTATAACTTAATTTCCATTATTGAACTTAGTATAAGTTTTATTGTGAGTTATATTAAGAAGTGTATATATCAAGTAATATAAGTTACCAATTAATAAATACCTAAGAGATCAATAAAAAGACAATAATAAATATTGCATTGGAATTTTAGGGAAAACTTCTTCCCTTCTCTCTTTATTGAAGATCTTGTTAATTTAGTAATTAAGCTTTGTACTAAGAATTATTACTTAAGATATTCTTTAATATAATTATAATAAAATAGTTTTGTTATTTTAGTATATAGGATTAACATAATTATCTTACAATTACTTAACAAATATCTTGCTACATATCTAAACACTTAAGATAAACTAGAAAACAAGACTTTGTTGAGGTCAAATTATTATAATTAAATTAAACTATTTACTTTTTAATAAATATGCAATTAAATAAAGATACTTGAAAAACTATTCTTATATTACTTTTGCCATTAATTTAATATTAACTTGATGGGCATTCTATATTATTATATTAGAGTATAATAGATTATATAAAACTAAATACTTTACTCTTATAATTTTTACAAGTATTAGTTTTTTGAACTGCTATAGAAAAACTTTATTTAAATAACTATTTGAATAAGGGAATCGGTATTGACACAAGGTGAAATGGTAGCGATACAGAGTAAATTTAGTAATCATACAGGGTCGTGATATGATGTGGTCATGATCGCTAAAAATTTTCATTATCCCTTGCACTAGATTTCTTCGTATATCTCCTCTACATACTTGCAAATTAGTCACTGAAAATATAAGTGTTTTACCTTCTTCAGAAGCATCCAAGTATACTAGTTGTAAGAGCTTTGAGGAAGAACTACAGAATCATGCAAAGATAAATAGTTATGTGATAACTGTACAGCAATTGAATAAGAAAGATGGTTCAATTTATTACTAATGTAACCGGGGAGGGAGATACAGGGCTCAAAATGGGTGAAATGATGATAACAGGCTATGTAACACTGGATCAAGACATATTAAGTATCTTTTTTCAGTAAGTGCTAACTTAAAAGATGGTATTTAGACTGTAAAAGTTAGGAATAGGGACCATAATTACAAGGGAACTTCTATAGCACTGGCTCATCTAATTCAACAAAGAGCTACAGCAGATATTGTCAAGGAAGTTGCCGATCTTACTACATTAGGATTAGTACTAAAGAGGATTCTATCGTCTCTACATATTAGTATAAATCATCCAATCTTATTGTCCGACATCCAAAATATACAAAAATCCCTCAAAGCAAGAAATTTAGTGGGAAAGACTCCAATTGAAGCCCTTATTGACTAGTTATCTAATAGTAACTTTGTATCTGATTACTGCACAGATCATGTTGGCTGCATTACTTATCTTTTCTTTGTGTATCCTTGTCGTATCCAGCTATTTCAACAGTTTCCTGATATTGTTTTACTTGACTGCATATATAAAACTAATTGATTTAAGTTTTCTTTATTAGTTATTATTGGTACAACATGTTTGAATTCTACATTTTACATTGCTTTTTACTTCTTAGCTAAAGAAGAAGAAAGAAACTATGCTTGGGCACTGGAGCAGTTGAAGATGTTATAAATGCCAGGGACCAGAAGCAGGGTGATGGTAATAGACAGGAAGTTAATTCTGATAAACGCAGTTCGTACGGTCTACCCTGGAACTTCATATATATTGTGCACATAGCATATTCAGAACAATATCAAGAAGCATGCTGTGCAGCATTCGGGAAGAGAACTGAAGATACGCAGGCATTTGTTAATATGTGGAGAACAGTGGTTTGTAGTCCAATGCATGATGCATATTATGAGAATTGGATTGTGTTGCAAGATGAATATGATATATGGGCACCTACTTTAGTGCAGTATGTGAAGGAAACCTAGTTGGACCATTGGAAAATGTCTCTTGTACATGCAGATATAGACCAATTCCTTCATCTGGGCACCGAAACTATATTACATATTGAAGATACACATGTGGTACTTAAGAAATACCTTTGAGTATTTACCAAAGACTTGAAATTTATGTTTGACAAGATCTGTCTTTTTACAAGTGAACATATGGAGTATAACGGTGAGATTGTAAAGAATCAGACCATCATACCATATACAGTACGAACTGCCTTATATGCTCAGTTACTCAGTTGTGTATCTAACTATGTACTTGAAAAGTTATAAGACTAGCAGTTTCGTCTTACCTTACTCGACCCTCTATCTAATTGCAATGGCAAGTTTACTCTGTCCATGGGACTGCTATATGCATACAAGATTTAGAAGCATCTAGTAGAAAATATAGTACTAACCTTGGAGGATATACATTCTCACTAGCACTTTAATCCTCGGCTGGCACCCACCATTATGCCTTTAGTACTGGACCCAGTAGTTGCTGCTGTACGTGGACAACTACCTATTCAAGACGAGTATACTTGAACTTGCTCTCTGAATTGAGCTACTTGGTCTTATAAAGCAGTATTCTCGACAAGGAGAGACACTTTATCCTTTAAACTGGCTAAGCTTCCTCTTCGTGCCCATACCCACAGTGGTTTTAGAAATAAGTGGCAAGACTAGACTCTTTCTTTACGTCTTTATTTTATGTATCTAGCCTATCTATCAAAAGTTTTATTTACTCTATGTGGTTATCAATTTACCCTATGTTACTACTATTTTACCCTGTGTTAATACCAATTCTCTTGAATAATTCTAAACTTTTAGATTGTATAAGTTGAAGAATGTTTAGCTGAATCTCAAAATTGAGTTCTTAGGATTTCTATCTATTATAATTTATCATAATTTAAGGGTCTTGCTATTTCAACAAAGCAGAATGCTAAATTGACAGGGCAAAATTACTAAATTGACAGGGCACCCCCATTTACCTAATAAGGGCTTATTTTTTTGGTATTTGTCTTTAAATACAGTATAAAGAAGGACAGTTTAGTAAAAGAATAAAAAAAGCTATTCGTTCTATGCATTTTGACCCTGATTCCTAGTGTGAATGTGTTTAAACGCAGATAGTTCCCATAGTATCAACTGAATCTGACAAGCTCTAGCTGCTTAATTGAGCCATGCAGAGTATCTTTCCTGTGCTGCTCCCAGTTGTTCTCTAGTCTCTGCTATAGTAGGCTCCAAGACAAGTGGTTGAGCAAGTTTAGAGGCCCGTGGCAGGAAGTGCCAGTGTGGATGCACTTAGTCTAAGGTTAGTGGACAATTCTCAGCCAGAAAAACTTAGATTTCGTAAGCACACAGTAGGCCTATGGAGTTTCTGAAAGCCTTAGAGCATGCAGCTAAGGGTTCAGGCCTTGTAAGGTGAAGCTTTTGTTTCCATATCTTTTCTAAGGTATAGTACAACACTCGATCAAGTAATTGTGAGTAAAGGGGTTGATTTGCTATATGTGGTACACATGCCTTATTCATGGCTACTCTGGACTTATAGGTAACAAATTGATTGAAGAGAAGTAAAGTGATGTTATTGTATACCATCTTGAGTTTGCCAGTCGAAACTTGTAGATAAGATTTCACTGCACTGTATGAACTTTCTACTTGAAAAGTAACTCAGTTTCCAAGGTTTAGAACTTTGTCTGTATAAGTTTGTGTAATGGAGTTCCATAGGCCTGCGATTTGATCTAGTGGTTTCAGTGCCACTCTCATGTTTGTAGCGTTCCTGATAAGACTTGGGATGTTCGTAACAAAAGGACTATAGAGTGCTTCTATAAACCTCTTCAAAATCAGTCTAGGCTGTATTGATAGGTTGGGAATATACTGTACTACTTTAGATAATCTTGCCAAAAAGCACTTTTATAATTACACTCTACTATATATAATAGTATTAATGAGGATTCCTATATAAACTAGTTTTGCAAGATGGATGATATACTCTAGACTTGCTATTTTGAATACTGATTGATTTTCCACATTTTAATAATTAAAAATGTTGAAAATAGGCTATTTTTGATCTTAAAGTTAATAATTATAGATTTATGTACTTTCTGAGCCAGAATGTTATATTGATAAGTAAAGTAACTCACTAATAAGTTTTCTAGAATATTAAATAATAAACTATAAGAGTATTTCACTTAGTAATATTATAGTAAATAGGTTACTAAATATATTATTTGTATATACAAAGTTTTTAAAAAAATCAAGACTACCTACTTACAACTTAATTATACTAAAATTAACAAAAAAGAGGTTTTCTGGCTTCTTCAGTACTATTAAAACTGTTTTATCAATAAAGTTAATTGCTTTTATCTTCTTTTAATTTTTATTATATTTTTATTTAAACGAATATTTAAATTGATTTTATGAATTTTCATTCAAAGCCTAATTAAAAGTTTAAATGAACACTGTATATTAAAGGCCATTTCAGTAAGTTTTCTTCTTCATTTTAGTTATGGTGTAAAGAAGTTAAAGAAGTTAAATGTAATAATTTGACTTTAATAGAATTTTATTTTCTTAGTTATCTTTGATGTTCAGGTATACAGTAAGGCATTTGTAGAGTGACTATGAGAAAGTTATGTTAGTTTCATATACTAAAATAATATAATAGTTTTACTATAACTATATTAAAAAAAAAATCTTAAAACAATAATTTTTAATATGAAGCTTAATTGCTAAATCAATAGAATATTTAGTAAAGAGAAAAGAAAAAATACTTTCTCTAAAAACCTAATGTAGTATTTGTAGATATCTTTTTATTAATCTCTTTACTACTTATCAATAAATAACTTATATTATTTAGTATATATCTCTCTTAATATGACTTACAATATGACTTGTATCAAATTCAATAATAAAACCTATATTATTATAATTTATAACTTTTCTCCTATTTTTAAGCTACCTACTCTATTTAGATAATATGTCCTTTAGTTATTAAGTGTCTTTTAGCTCTCTTAGTCCTTTTACTAAATTTAATAATTCAGGGTTTTGTAGGTCACAGAGTTCATAGTGGTTAATTTTTTCCTAATTAGGTTACTTGGTATCTATGTAGCTAGTTGAGGTTATTATTTTAACTAAAGTATAAGTAATTTATTAGATTATTATGGTTTGCACTTTCAGTACTTTTAGCTCTAATTATATAAATCTTACTTTAGCCCCTACTTGCTTTTAGCAAATGCTATCTATTCTTATATTTAATTTATTCTTATTGAGCTATATATATTATCTTTAATTTTATAAAGTTATAACCTAATCCAATAGTATTAGTATTACTTCTATATCTATTATGCCATAATAAGGCTTGAAATATCTATAATATTATGGTATATACTGTTTAATAGATAGGCTGTTTCAGAGTTCATAAAATCTTATCATATGATAATGGAATAAATTCTAAAGGTGATCTTATTTCTTTACTTATATATCATAATATTTAAATTATTAATAATTATCTTTAAAACTCTCAAATATAGTATTTTGTGCAGTAATCTAATAGTATTATTAAAGTAAAGCTATAAGCTTGAAAAGATAAGACAAGAAGATTAAACTAAATTACTATACTTTTTAATATTATATTAGTTAAGAATAGGCAGCTATATGATATACTTCCTTAAAGTTGCTTATCATATGAAGTTATATTTAATTAACCATTATATTAGGAAGATTGAATTCCAGTATCTATTCAATACATTACCAAAGTTCTAAACAAGTCTACTAGTTTAGAAAGTGAGTCCAGTAATAGTTTTCATAGTTAGTCAAATTTCTTAAATGAAGATAAAGATAAAAATATAATTAGCGAAGTAAATAATGATTTGTAGTTGTGAAATATTAATACTATAACTTCTAGATCTGGTATGTATATATTCTTAGAAAAAGAAGTTTAGTAATACTTAATTAGTATAAAAAATATTATAATATAGTGCTATGGATATTAGTATCTTATTGAGCATTTTAAGACTGGTATTGTGATGGCATTAAAGGTACCATATCTTAATAAAGTTACTATTAATAATTACTGAATTTCTTGTATCATTATTAACATATTCTACAAGAATTGGCATTAACTATAGACAAAGCTCAGTATTTTTAATAGATGTTATTTAACTAAAGAACTTCTAAAAGTTTTAAATAATATGATAGATGAATTTCATTCTTAAATTGAGTCTACAAATACTAGCTATACTATCAGCCTTTAATTTCCAGTATTATAAATATCTACTAGTCTCTATATTATTAGTTTCTATATATAGTCTATAGGAAAATACAATATAAATCACTATTAGTATTACAAGGATAAAGCTAAGTATATAATACCATGTCATATTAAACTAGATATTATTTATTCAAATTTAGCTTCAATTACTGAATGTAGTCAAGTAGCTATTGTACTTTAAATTATTACTTTTCCTCCTCTACCTCTATAAGTACCACATAAACCTCCTTAACTATCTTAGCATCCAACCAATTCACTATTACGTTTAATATATAAAAGGGCTGGAACTAGAGTTTCTAGATAATGATAGGCTAAGGAGTCTAAGGTTAGGTATACAGGCAGTAAGTAGCAGACTTGCAAGTTTGGAAGGCAGATAGTAAGGGCTGAAGCTATTACAGATACTTTTATTATATGTAATAGAAATTCATTTTGGCATAAATAGTCACGAATTTCTTTAGAATATAATGCAATTCTATTTCTATTATAAGCTTTTCTAGTGGTATGGTCTATTCGAAAAATTATACTGTTCAGGAACTGGTAAGTCTGTTCGCGAAATGTGCTGTCTTCGCAATAGACTCGCATACATGCTTATCTAGAGTTCTCCAAATTTTCCTAGGCACGTTAGATTGTTCGGATTGCGGCCCATCTGCTAATTCCGATGCTGGCACCAATTTTGGAGTAGGAAGGACCGGCCTTGAAGTCCTGAAGGGCACTTGTGGGTCTACTCTCTTAATCCATAGTGGTCGCTCCCTAACTTATATTAAAGATAGACTATTATTCTACATGCTACATAAGATTTTAGCTAGCTTATATGTTACCGCCAGCGGCGTTTAGGCCTTCGGAGAGGCCGATGAGAGCTCCTGTCAGAGCTGAGTTTGGGTGTCACCGACAGCTATGCCGATGGCGATGCCAGCATCGCCACGGTCTAGGCAGCGCACAGACACTACCCACAACACTAACCACCCAAACCCTAGTCGCAAGCCGTCCCCAAATCCCTCCCAGATTTCGCTCCTCAAACTATGGTTGACAGTGCTTGTTGGATTGCAACACCAGGCTACACATATCCCACCCGCGTCACCCCAGCCAACGGCGTCATCTACAAGGTCAACAACATGCCTTGGGGCGTCTGTCATGTCGGGAGTCACCAGTCCAACCGTATTATTTGCGAAAACACTGTTGGATCTGGATCGTGAATAATGTATATCCACTCCCCCCCAGCTGGGATTGGAAGCGAGCTAATGAATGCATCTGGAAACAGACCGACCATTTCCTAGGCCCGAGCTGCGGGTGGGTGGCGGGAATGGCTCAGACTGTACGGAATGAGTGTGGGAATGCGCAGACGATGAATGGGCAGGCGAGTGATAGTGATGGTTACTTGGTCATCGTTGCAGGATGTTAAAGACTGCGGGTGGAACGGCATGAGCATAGGCAATATTGTTGTGGATAGTGCCTGCGGTGTCGCCGAGACGATGGCGAGCTGGCATCGCTATTTACCTTGGCATAGACTTTGGTTTGAAGCTGCCTAGCATTTCGGCCTCGCTTCCCCAAAGGCATCACTGCGACCTAGTAAAAATAAAAACACGAGTACAGTGCATTAAGCCAGGTTTTTGAGGAAGTATTGGTCTAAATTTTGCTGTATGGTAATTGTATAACTATGTGGTTAGTAGAAATCAAGTTAAAGTCTATTCTGTCGCATTTTTTTGGGGGGGGGGGTCGCTTAACTGGAGACTTGTCGTTCAAGCGTTTTGCCTTGACGAAATAGCGATACCCATACTAATTGACTGTTCTTATGATTTGGTACTTCTGAAATATACTGCCGAAGTCTGCACAACATGGATCCATATGGAATTTGCTACTTGGGTGTGGTTGCGCCATTTCTGCAGTGTTGAACTAGGGTTTCACCGTGTCCTGTGGTGATATGGGTACTGCTTTCAATTCCCGAAACGAAAAATTTTTTTCATTGGTACAGTGGGCACTTTTATGTAAGCGGCTTATCGGCTGATTAAACAGCTTAGCTTGTCGGCCCTCGTCACACCAATCCCCTCCCAACCCCACACCGCTTGAGTGCAACTCTACACCAGCACCGTTTCCACTGACTCCTGTACAACCGAGAGCTCTGTTTACGATGGACCACATTCCTAGCCCACAGAACCCATACAAACCTCTTCGCGTGCAACTTCTAAGCTACTCATTGTACGACGGCCTCTGCTTTGCCGACTTTCCCGTGCGGGGTGGTTGGGACTTGGAAAAGCTTGAGCGAGGAGACCTCGAAGGCAGGAGCCCCTTCGAGGTCGCATCATTCTTGCAGAAATGGCTCTGGTTTGGCCTGCTTGCGTCGGCTTGCAGCACCTGCGGCGTGAAGTTTCAGCCGGGCGACTACCTCTGTACTGAGGATGGTAGGAGCGTCCACGAGATTTTGGAGGAAGCCAGCAAGAGGCGAAGCTCTTGGGGATGGCGCAGCTTACTAGAGTCCATGAGTCATCTCCTGAGACCCGAACCTGATCTGACGAGATTCGAGGACCAACTTGGACCTTTGTTTCTGACCACCAGGAAGCTATCTCTTACTCTGCAAACGTGGGCGGCAAAGGAGATGCTTGCTACCCCAGGTGAGAGAGCAGACCACGGTAGGGAAGTTGACTCTTTCATTCAGCTGGCAATGTCCTGGATTTCCAGAGTGGGCCGTCTTGTTGTCAACGATGAAGACTACAGGGCTATGCTCCCCGAATCAATTGCAGCCTCCATCAACATTCTCATCTCCACACTAGATTTTTTTAAGAAGCTGCTCTACGATATCCCCAGATATATTCCTGGATCAGTTGTCGACAGCCGCAACCCCTTCCTGACCCATATGGTTGTCAATGGCTGGTGTCGTGGTCAAGCGACTGCATTGCGAAGGAAATTTGACTCTTCTTTTGTCTACTATGCAAGTTTACTCGGCCCCCCGTCTGACGGGAAGGACCACTCGCCATGCACAGAATCTCGCTGCATCGCTAATGATGTGGATGAAGATAGTTATCTAACCCAGCACTGGAAGCCATCACTCAAAGGCCAGAACAGCGGCACAGATCGGTCTAGTCAATGCAAATGCGAACATCTCATGCCAGACATGAAAGGGGTAATCGGAATCTTGGACAGTGGGAGTATTCCTCTGATATCGTTGAAATGGCCGTCGAATGAAGGGATCATGGATGGCTGTGATGATATGGATCTTGATGTTGTGCCATTTGAACCGGGGGCGATCTATGTTGCTATATCTCATGTGTGAGGATAGAGTCAATCTATTTCGTTATTGCGAGAACTAATAGGAATAAATTCAGGTGGTCGGATGGAATGGGGAATCCCAGGGCCAACAGCTTGCCGGAGTGCCAACTCCGAGCTCTGCGACGCAGACTTATGGTTTTGTGGCTAGAAATCGCCAATAGCGAAGGAGGATCTTTACGGACAACAATCGATTCAACTCAAACACCATTAAACCCTGAACGTCTGTGTTTTTGGATGGATACCCTGTGCGTTCCGTTGGCCCCTAAATCCAGTCGCAAGGCAGCCATCCTTGCCATGAAACGCAGCTACTCATTCGCAAAATCTGTCCTTGTTCTCGACGCCTCCCTCATGACACAAACAAGCAACTCTCCAGCACCAGAACTCCTAGCTAGGATCACAATCTCAAACTGGCAAAGCCGGCTCTGGACTCTCCAAGAAGCGGTCATGGCCGAAAACGTCTTTATCCAGCTTTCCGACGGTGTCTTGGACTTCTACAAGACGAGTTTTCAGTTCTTGAAGCGCAAGAAAAACCCCTCTGGGCTTGTGCCCGAATTCGATCAGGCTTTTTTATCACTCGCAACTCAATTCAGGAGCATTAAACATAGTACCGTATCTGCTATATGGGGACGCGCCACGAAACTCTACAGTTTGGCAGGCGCACTGCACTCGCGAACGACCAGCCACAGCAGTGATGAGGCCATCTGCATCGGTCACTTGCTCGGCCTCAGGCTAGATCCCATCCTCACGGCTGAAGAAGATGAGGAAAGATGGATCGCGCTACTTTGGGAGATGAGGGAGTTACTGCCGGCGCGAATCATCTTTCTACACGGGTGGAAGATGGAGCGGAACGGCTATCGGTGGGCGCCAGCGTCATTCTTAGTTCCTAGATCTGCCAAGGAGCTGACTTACACGATTGCGGGGGACGGAGAGGCTGCTGCATTGATTCGCGAGGTTGGGATCATGGTAAAATTCCCAGGTATTGTGATTCAATTGCCCGAGGGCGATAGAGATCTGGAGATAGCGGTATTTGATTTCTGGCTTCATGAGGAGGGAACGCCAGTGCGTTTCTGCATCATCACTTATTTCCACATGGATAATTTGGAGCTGCTGTGCGACGGGTTTGCGAAGCTAGACGAGATGAATCCGCCGCCAATGGCACCATTTGGTGCGGTCTTTGATGGGCCATTCAATCGGGCTGGAGGAACCCGGGCGGCTGTGGTATCTGATTGTGTTTTCCGCGAGGACGGCACAATTTCTTCAAGGTATATTTGCGGTGGCTACGTATTTCCGGCGCAGAGCGAAGCCGAGGGATCATTCATGCCAGATGAATTGCACGAGGCTTTTTCGAAGGTGGGACGAGACGATAACCATATGTCTAGACAAACAGTTCAAGCGGAGGCGAAAGGGTCCGAACAGATATGGTGTATTAGCTGAAAATGAATAGCAACCCTAAGGGGGATGTGGTTTTGATATTGGGCTGCGAGCAGTGAATACATTCCACTTTCTAAACCGTATAATACACACCGAGTAAGCGGTGAGGAATACATCCTCCCCCAACTCACAACCATGGGTCCCAGAGCCACTCGAAAACCCAACATCATTGGCCACCAGAGTTACTGTAGCCTCAGAAAAAAACTTGGTGAGGGGGACCATATGGAACCAGAAAACCATGTTGCTAAAACACACCAATAACTCAGACCACCGCATCAAGAATACAATCTAGGCAAGTGTGCAGTGAACCTGAGGTTTAGTTCCCCGCCTCCGTGCTGAAATTGGGTTTCGCGTAGTCGCTTAGAGATACCGTTTGTGAAGCTAACACCTGCATGGGCTAAAGAGTGTTGGAAAAAATTGAGGTTACCCCATAGCCTAGCCAACATCCATCTCGCGGGATGGCTGTTGACTAAGCAATCACATGACTGTCAAAGACAAAAACTTCCTTTCATCGCATCTGTAAGCACACTACAAGAATCAATTGTTTTACTAGTTTCTAGGGAACGTAAAGGGACGCAGTGGGGGACGAATGGCACCCCCAAGCAGCACGGTCCTGTCGCGACCGACGCTGCAAAACGACGACAGCGACGGTGAGTCTCACACCCACTATGACACCCCCGAGGCGCCCGACCCGCCCCCTGAGGTACTAAGACGATCCCATCAACCGAGGCAACCGTCTGAAAGCCCTCTGGAAGCAGTGGCAGTTACCCCGTCTGGTTCCGTTATTCGCCCGTCTGCTGTAAGGGGGACTGGGGCCCGTGTGTCCAGTAAAGCCACACCGACCTAACCAGTAACAGCTAAATCAGTCACGGAGAAGATATCCAGCATTGAAAAGCAAGCTCCAGACGGAAAAGCCATGATGGGGACGATGCTGAAAATGATGACGAACATGCAAGCTGCAATGGAAACGCAGCAAGCCGCTTTTAAGGCCCCGCAAATAGAACTTCGTCAAGATAAAGCAGAGCTCCAGGCCTTAAAAGAAACGATGGACAAATCAGTAGTGGAACAGTCTAGACTCTCAAAGTCATATGCGGAAGTGGTAGTGGAGCACGTTATACACAGCGTTACAATCTCGGGCCTAGACTCATGGCTGACAGTTCCAACCGTCCCTGGGTCCTCACCAATGTCCTCAGCAAAAGTCTCATCACGCTCCATCTCACCAAACAGCTCAGCATCCGAGACAGGGGCTTAGGCGCAGCTCTCAGCAATCGAAATCAACCTCTCACACACTAGCTTTACTGTAGCCAGCTCAGTGGACATTCGAAAACGATTTGATCAAGCACTTGGAAAATACAACGCCACGAAAGCAATTAAGTGCTGTGGGCTGACCCGGAGCCCAAAGAATGCGACTAGAGTACGCCTCCTACTCAGGAGCACCCAGGACGCAGAGGATGTACGGAAATATGACTCTTGGATGGCAGACTTCCCAGGGGCCCGCCTCCACGGCGAAGAGTGGTCCCATCAAGGTGGACAGCGTGAACAAACTAGCTCTATTTAGCAGCTCCCAGGCAACCACACTTCGAGAAGATGCAGTTAGACTTATCAGTGAGGCAACCACGTCGAGGTCGCATGGATGAGGTGGTTAAGCAAGCAGAGTGAGAAGCTGTACAGGTCTGCAGTCATCTATCTCACGAAAAAGAGTGAAGCGGTTGCCCTCCTACAGCGAGGCATTATTAGTATCGGTGGTGAGACAGCTTATCCTAAAGTATTTGAGCAACGGGAGCTACCGACCTGCTGCTTCAAATGTCACGAGTATGGCCATCAGGAGTTCCGCTGCAGGAACGAGGTGATATGTGGAAAATGTGCCACTAGAGGCCATAGGGAGCAGGACTGTGAGTTACCGGATACTAGGCGTGCCTCATGCAAAGGCCCCCACCGCACAAACAGCCGAGGATATTTAACCTACCTGAGGCTATTGAATCGAACCTATGCATAAAGATCTTAAAATACTCCAAACGAACCTGAGGAAATCACCTGCAGTGCAGTATAACCTGGTGAATGACAAGAGCTTACAGGACTTCTCCCTTTTACTTATCATGGAACCTAGCTGCTTCATGAACAAAGAGGGAAAAGTCATCGCTGCACTAATCTCTCATAGCTACTGGACCCAACAGTTACCCCAAAAGCTGTACGAGGAGGGCGCTCCAGTGAGACTCATGATATAGGTTAGGAAAGGTCTTAGCGTGAGACCAGTACCTACAAACTCGTTAGATCTTACAGCATCCTACTATCGATAGATGGCAGGAATATACTTGTTCTGTCAGTATATGTGGGGACCAAGCAATACGCAGAAGACGCAGAGCTCACCCGGATCCTAGGAGAAATCCGCACAGTTATTCTAGTAACACTGGAGAATCTTTACGACGAACTTGAACTTATTACTGCTCGAGACTTTAACAGACATGACCCGTTATGGGGAGGAGATATCGTAGGGGCCTCTAGACAAGACGGTGAGGGAGCGCCGATTATTAATCTAATGAGCGACCTTAACCTGCAGAGTCTACTCCCTCGGGGTACATTACATATGACGAAGCTGATCAAGTCTCAAAAATTGACCTCATGCTTACTACAGAACGCCTTGCTGTGGAAAGGGTTCTCTATGATGTATGGGACCAAGAATACGGCTCAGACCACAAGGCAATTGAGACACATTTTAACGCAGAGGTTACCATAGCTGAGCCAGAAGCACGGCTATTATTTAAGCATACGAACTGGAAAGGTATCCGTGAATCTGTCTGAGTAGAGCTACAAGATCTCCCACTAGCCACTAACATTGAGATCTTCCATAACCGCCTTATCTTTCTTGTGGAGGGGGCAATCCGGAAGCATATTCCCCAAGCAAATCTATCATCATATGCAAAGCGATGGTGGATGAAGGAACTAACGGAACTGTGAAGAGACTACACCCATTGGAGGAACACTGCAAGAGCAGCCTGTTGAGGAGAATAGCAAAATCACTAGATTGAGAGGAAAGCTTTGCATGCAAAGAAACTACTCTTCGGTTCTGCATAAAGACAAAAACAAACCCACTGGCTGGGTTTCCTTTCAAACCACACGAATATATGGATGGCAGCAAGATATCTAGATCCTGCTACTACCTTAGCGTTCACCCAGGTACCAGAGCTAGCGTTGGAGGATGGACCTATCATTCATAAAAATGAGGATATAGTCCGTACACTTATCCAGGATTTCTTCCCATCACTGCCACACATGCCACCTCACCATTGCCTGGCAGGAGCTATTGCCAGTCTTACAAGACCAATTGCTTGCACTCTTTCAGAATTCGCTGGACCAAGTTTATCTCCCACGAATATAGAGAGTAGTAAAGATTATACCATTACAAAAAGGAGGCTAGAATTGAGACTACAGAAAGTCTAAGTTGTATAAGCCTATCTCATTACTGCCTACCTTTGGGAAAGTTATGGAGGTGATTCTGGCTGAACAAATCTCATACTTAGTTGAGGAATATGATCTATTACCAAAACACCATTATGGTGTACAGAAAAAGCATTTCACGATCCAAGCGATTCTATGGCTCGTTCAGAAGATCTTTGATAGTTGGTGGGAGTGGAAGATTTTCTCACTCATCACATTTGACGTCAAAGGAGCGTACAATGGAGTAGCCAAGGAAGCCCTTCTGCATCGCTTGAGGGAGAGACGTATACCAGAAATTTGGGTCAAGTGGATCGATACCTTCTGCTCTGACCGTGAGGCTACTATTCTCGTGAACGATAAGGCGTCTGCACAGGAACGACTTAACCGGGCAGGCCTTCCACAAGGCTCCCCCCTCTCGCCCATTCTATTTCTATTCTTTAACGCCAATCTGCTGCAAGGGGAATGTAGAGGTAAACATGGATCTATCGCTTTTGTGGACGATTATACAGCGTGGGCCATCAGCGAATCTATTGACTGCAATACCGACGTCATCACACAGCAAATATTACCGCATGTGAAACAGTGGGAGCGAGAAGCGTGTAACTTTTGAAACTGATAAGACAAAACTCGTGCACTTCACGAGAAAGAAGGGAACTCAACAATCCTTCGTCATAGTAAAAGGAGAAGAAGTGGAAGCGGTAGAATCTGTTGGGATTCTAAGGGTCATTCTAGACACTTCACTCTTCTGGAATCTCCAGATCACGTATGCAGCGACAAAAGGGAAGAAAGCTGCTCTTGCTCTCAAGAGACTGAAAGCCTCCACCCACAGACAGCTCGCCAACTATACATGACCACAGTCACCCCAGTCCTTGACTACGGCTCTCCTATCTGGTCACCACTGATGACTAGCAAACACTTAAAGAAACTCCAGCAAGCACAAACTATAAGAGTATAAGTGATTATCGCCGCATTCTGTACAGTGGCACTGCCTATAGCTGAGGCTGAGGCATGCGTCGAACCTTTACCTCTCAGACTACAAAATCATCTTCGTCAATTCTGGCTAAACGCCTACACACTACTAGAAAAGTACCTATTTTGGACACTTCAACGTGAAATCACGCTCATGAATAAGCGCTTCATCTCACCATTGCAAATTGCTGCCCAATAGTTTCAAGCTATAGACCTCATCCGGCTTGAGATAATTAAATCTTTTTGTATTACACCATGGTTATCAGGAGCAGACGTCACCATCAGACTGAGTGATAAGGCTATTCATCAGGCACAGGCAACTGGTGCCACCTCAATCTTCATGGATAGATCCACATGAAATGGTTTATCAGGAATTGGAGGAGCATTTGGGGATGGTCAGCCACTCTTCCACCGTATGATTAGAAAAGCGAGGCCAAATTATTTCGCGGAACTAGAAGTCATACACCACACCATCAAGATGATTGAACAGGTCCCACAACACACACAATATAACAACAAAAAGATCTCTGTTTACTCAGATTGTCAGAGTGTACTGAAAGCCCTAGCAAGACCAAACTGCCAAGCAGGCCAAAGGCTCCTTGTAGAAACCATTGAGGCAGTACGAACACTAGAAGTGACGGGTCACCAGGTACAATTCCACTGGGTACCTGGTCACTCCAATGTGCTTGGCAATGAGACTGCATATCAGCAGGCCCTGGAGGCCACTCAGGAGAGTATTGCTGTACCTCAAAATGAAATATATCGTGTAGCCTTCCCAAAAGACAAGGAGAAAATAGCTCACGAATGGAGGCAGCTATTTAACAAGACCACCACAGAACAGTTTATGAAGGCTATAGATAAAGCACTGCCGCAAGGCCACACGAAACGACTATATGATAAACTTTCATAGATCGAAGCAGCAATTCTAGCCCAGCTACGAATGGGGCGTTGTCGCCTAAATGAATATCTAGCTAGAATCAATGCAGTCGCCTCAGAGCTCTGCTCCTGCGGCCAGCCTGAGACAGTGAAATACTTCCTCGTAGAATGCCTAAGATGGACAAATGAGAGGTAATAGCTTAGGCAGGCAGCTGGCATGCAATGAACTGATCTTTCATACCTGCTCGGTGGGTGGAGTGAGACGAAACACCTGAATGGACAATACATAGACGGGCCAAAGGAGAAATGGAAGCTAAATCTACAAATAGTTGTAGCGACTATTAAGTTCGCCCAGAAGACGAAGCGGCTTAAGACAGAAGCACCAGACCTGACAGGATAAGATATAGCACTTGACATACTATTTACTAACCTCTCTCTGCTCCACAGCCGCGACGCCGTTAAAAGGACCCGCTGGCACTTGAAGAAGGCCTTCCTGGTGGAGCGAACATATACCTAAGACAGGGGTGGACACTTATACTAACAATAAGCTTTCTTATATATATCTACAGCCGTTTAATCTTATTGTTTTCATTTCTTGGACATCTGTATGGGCTTTGGATGAACCGGGGTTTAGTGTAGATTAAGAACTTAGCCTATAGTAGCTAGTAGCCTGATGACTCGCCAAGAGTCGAACCGGGCGGAAAAATCAATCATCGCGTCTGTACGGAGTAGTTAGCCTTAAAATCAACTCAGAATCATCCTTACTGTTGTAGCGGACTTGGGGTCGGGGTGCGAAATGGGCAGTTACAATGTAAATGGACTATATCTATCGGGAGAACGAAAAATGAATTCAATTGAACTTAAAAATCATTCCTAACTATGAGGCACTGCCTCTACATATAAACCTCCTGCTTGCGATACCAGCATCGCTCAGGAGGTGAGTAGGGGCCGGAATCTTCATGATCCGAACCATGAGACCTGTGGTGGTCTCAACCCCTATTCCCGTTTCATGCCCATGGTGCCACATCAATGCCGCCATGTCAATGCCACCCCGTCAGCGGCAGGCATACCACAACACTTACCGTCCTTACTGTTTCTCATAAATTGCTTGCGCGCAACGTGATCTTCTATCTTTTCTAACAAAGAGGTGGCGACATGTCCTCGAGCGTGTTTTCTGCACATGCGCAATCCGCTGCTGGGAGGAACACAGGGGGAGAGGCGGCAGTGGTAGTTGAAAGAGCTAGGGCGGCGAAGGAACAGTTGGCTCGGGTGGGAGAACACCTGAGGGTGGGGGTTGGGTGGATGGTAGAGTGGTGGTGGGGCCAGCGGGAGTAGGTAACTCTAGTGGCGGAGGCGGCACTGGAGTGAGGAGAAGCAGGATAATCTAGTCACAGGCAATGGATATACACAGGCTTGGAGGAGGTGCGGCCAATATCCCGGTAGTAGCCGCGACGACCATAAAGGCATGGCCTTTGGCGCAGAAGGTCTAGCCGGCGGAACTACCAAGAGTTTCAACGTGGGCGGGGATATATACTAGAATACTCTTTCTGTTGAGGGGTTTCGTCCGACGGGCATCACGGACTCGCGGAACACATGACCTCATTGTTGGAGCCATGGGTAGAAACGAAGGCTTGGTTTGACTGTAGAAACAACTACACAATGAGCGACTACATCCCACGTTCTACGTAGGGTTCTAAATAGTTTATAAGCTGCTGCCAGCAGCGCTTAGGCCTTCGGAAAGGGCGGCGAGAACCCCTGACAGAGCTGAGCTTGGCATCGCCGTCGGCGATGCCAATGGTAATGCCTGCATTACCACAGCCTAGGCAGTGCACAGGGCGCCGATCGCAACACTCATCCTACGCGCCGAAAAACGGGTGGCGGTTACTCTCACGGCTAGAGTAGAAAGCATGGCGTCCCAGCGTGTATTAGCGGCTGAGTCGTTACGGATTCTCCACAGCCGAGTCCGCCGCTTCCCTTCTGTCACTAACTAGATGCAACCATTAAGAAGCGCGCAGGGTGTTCACCAGACCACCACCTAGGGGACAATATCAACCGCCTCATTCCATTAGGGAGTCGGTACGGCCACCGGTGTTTTTGGCGCGGCCACCGTCTGCGCGACCACCGCCCACCCCACCAACCACGAAGCAGCCTCACCATCGCCATGATAGATATGTGGGCAGTAAACTATTCGTAGGCATTCATTAAATACAAAATAAATTTGTAGACATTATGCGCGTATTACTGTGCCCCACTTGGTTCCCCATTGCCTGTTCTTCTGCGAAGAGTATATCTTGCTGAGAAGGCCTGAGTGGCATGGGTCAAGCCTGCAAACTCTGGCTTATCAGCCCATAGAGGCGTTGCTTCACCTCTAGTGGTGACCAGATTCTGATACTCCTGCTCTGCCAACCTGTCCTCCTCAGAGTCGCCTGTAGTATTTTCTTCAAAAATGTACTTCAGGTCTCTATTTCGTCCAGTTCTGGTACGTTTGCGAGGCGCTTTAGTTTTTGTCTGCTTTTCAGGCTTTCGGCCTGACTCAAAAGATCTAATGATCTCAAACTGAGATGGGTTTCGGCTTGTGGATGAAGTTGCAATTTTATTTTGTAACCCTGCTAGCCAATCTTTCATTCTCACCACTTGAGGATTGAGAATTGAACAAACAGCGATCTGAACTGTATTTCCAGAAGGTTGATCAAAGTACCATTGTTGTGAAAGTTATGAAGGTATAAGACTTGATTCTGCACAATTCGCTCTGCCATAATATGATAGTATGGGATGCTTATAGAATCGATATTAGACAGATAACATAGATGGTGTAGTGTTGGTTGTTCAAGAATCTGCATCTGATCATATACTTTCTATAAAGAAAATGAGGTTATATGACTAATTAAGGGCTCAAACATTAGAACTCAAAAGTATTGTAGGGTCCAATTTCTTGCTTCAGTTATAGTTGCACAATATTCATTATGCTGAGTTATTAAGAGAATAGAAAGCTTTTGCAAAACAGTATAAAGATTTCCGGTTAAGACTTGTAAGTAACTCTTGATAACTGAATAAACTTTTTCTGCTCAAAAAGTTTCATAATAATCAAAACGCAGATGTCGATCAACTCAAGTACAAATAAACTTCTCAGTATGATTATCTAATCAAGTCTTCTTTAAATAACCAATTGAGTTAGAATAAGTATGATAAGTTTTTTTAAATGTTTACTAATTTTGATTATAGTTATTGGTGGTTTGAGACTGAATAATTGTTTACTACTAATTGGTAAAGAAAGTCTTTTCATTAGATTCTGGTTTAAAGACTTTGTATTTTTGACTATGAGCTAAGACATTAGTATTGATATGCCAAGTACAGAGAAGATTTGCTGTCTGAGGAAATATTATAGTAATAGCATTCATTAATACAGTATCGTTATCTGTTACCATAACTTCAGGGTCAGAGATTACTTTTATCTATATAATATCTTAAAGAATCTTTAAGTCTGAAGTATAATCTTCTTCAGTTTCATCTGAAAGAAAGGCAAAGGCAGTATAAAAGGTTTTTTTGAATGACATGGAACCTAGAATATCTAGAAGAAGCATTCAAAAATGATTTGTTTTATAAGTAAAGTCGAGAAGAAGAACTTTTAGATAAAGCTTCAATAGTGTAGAAGACTCAAAGTGTTCAAAAAACAGAAGTTTAATTCGACCCTCAGAGTCAAGATAATATCTGTATTTGTAGTTCATATGTCAGAGCTTATGGAGTATTGCTTCAATTAGAAACTATCTACCAAGTTGTTTTGCTTCAATTTGACAACAAAAGTTATAGATATTCTACATTGTTCACAGTTGATTGGAATACATACCGTACAAGCTAAAGATATGAGCTATTACAAGATATGAGCCAAAAACCTAACATTCTATTAAATTGCGCCTGCTAATACAATACAAGAGTTTATATCACTGTCTTCACAAGCCTCAATAGACTCAAAGGAGTCTTCTGATGGCTCTGGAGTTTTTTGCCATCTGTTCCTACTTGTTGCTCGAGTAGTTGGGGCTTTATGCTTTGCTGGAGGGGGCATGCTAGTAGCATTCAAAGTGGAATTGACTTGCCTGACAGTCAAATCCTGATCTGCATAGTCAGTTTCAATTGCGGTAACGTTTTCACCCTTGGAACTCGTTCCAGTACTGCCAGAAGAGTTCTGCCTCTTGTCTATTATAACATAGGACCTGGAAGTTGTTCCGATTTGAAATCCAGTCTCGTCTATATTGTAGATGTTGCCAGGTTGAAACTTGTACTTGTCCATAGTCGATTTGAACACTTCAAACCACTTTGATAGATTTTTGTTATTATAAGCTTTAGCTCTTAATTGCTCTAAAGGCTTGCTTATCACAGTTTGTAGGTAGGGATAGTGTTTAATAAAGTGCATATGCCAGCTATAGCTTATGTGTAGTATGGAAAGGGTATATTGTCTCGGGTTGTCACTTCGCTTTTGAAGAAGGTACTCAGCTATTTCCCAGAGCATTGCATGACGAATCGGAAAGCCCTGTTCATTACAAAGCTGGATATAGGCAATTAGAGCTTCTTCTTCACCAGGGTATAGTCATTGTTAGCTGACATGGGACTTGCAATAAGTAGTCACTCTATTTCACCATTTTGTAAGAATGCAATGATCTACTCTAAACTCTCTTGCAGCTTCACGAACCTTGGTAAATTGGCCTGTTTCAAAAGCTAGAATAGTGTTGGCAATAGTTTCCTCATGATCCATGATGTTTAAATTACTTACTTTGAGGTGCTTGAGGTTTTATGAGGCAAAACGTAGAAGGTTCTAGAAATGGCTCATAACCTATGCTGGCTTATAACCTTAACTTGTACGGTAATGAAAATAGCAAAGGCAATTTCTTTTGGAGAAGACTGTGCTTTAGTCATTGATGTAATTAGGTCTCGAAGAGTGGGAGGAAACTGTTAGTATTGATGGTGGAAGATAGAATCCACAAGTGGGTGATTACAAATTGGAAATTTGACCACTAATTCCCACTTGTGTTCTTTATTAGCTATTGCTTTACACTCAAATGGACATTCTGTCTTTTGACTAATAAGGGGTTTCTTTCGGTCCACAATACAATCTCGTGCTATGCCCACTTCGGCACATACAAGACTGCATGTATTGATTTCTCTGCCTTTGCCTCGCCAGCTTCTTCTAGTCACCACAGCGTAACCATGCTCTTTAGCATGACCTCGAACATAAGCCAGAAGTTCCTCGTAGGTCGGAAACACTTTCTCATCAGGTGGGGTGCACGTGGTTAACATTTCAATATGATGTAGACACGGTTTCGCTCTTAATCGTAAGATAAACTACTTGAAAGTTTGTGCAAGGAGAGTTTCCGCGATATTAGTGTGGGCTACCGTGACTGGATTAGGGCTCGCAAATTTTCTTCGTGCTGCACTGCATATGCATGCAGTTCTCGTGGCGATGGTGAGGCTGCTTCGTGGTTGGTGGGGTGGGCGGTGGCCGCGCAGACGGTGGCCGCGCCAAAAACACCTGTGGCCGTACCGACTCCCTTCCATTAGGACAAACGTCAACGCGGGCTTGGCCAAAGTCTACCTTTTTCCGCTAACCTTTTCTCCCGCTCGCGCGAACATCGGGATGTAACTGGCTAGGAAATCCGGCTCGGTGTAGTGTCGGTTTTAAGGGCTGACTTTGAGTCGTGATCCAAATCGAGTAGATATTCTCTGGGTCCTAGGCAGTCCTCTTAGCAAGGTACGGGCATTTGGCACCCCACGAATTTCTTGGTACCACGCACGTCAATAACTTCATACGCACATGAGATGACTCAACCTCGATTGCGTATTTGAAAATGGGGGCCTTGGAAAGGTTGACTTCCGCCAAGCTCGCGGTCTCGATTTGCCTTTATAGAGTGCTTATCCGGCCTCAACTTCACCTAACAACACCACTCGCAATTTAGTAGATAATTTGATTCTGACTGCAGAGCTGTGTTCGTGTGATCCAGTTTTGTGGGTTTCTGAATTTTCGCGATGTGGAGAGGAGTGGGTAGTCTTACCGGTATCCTGTCATATTCCTCGGCCAGCTATTGTATTCTAGTCTAGTCGTTGAGATATGACCGCCGCTAAGTAATAAGTGTGGAGATGAGGCTAAGAAGCGGAGATGAACATTTTTTCGCATTAACTAGCTATGTTGCGGACCTACGGAAATAGCAATACTTCCCTAACCCGCCTCGTCAAGTCGATAACTCATTTTTCGTTCGCGTGGCTTCGCTAACCCCCCTGGGGAGCGGATTATTCCATGCTCTCGACCCCGGCCCAATCGGCCCATCGCTCTCCTGTAACTCCCTCCTAATCTTCCCTAAGACCTTCCCGCCTACCCACACAACATTCACGATCGCCCAGTCTTCCCCACTCAATCCTTGCCCGTCAAAATAGCTCGCTCCAGTCAAATTCGCCCAATAGGAATCCCCGATGCGGCCGTAATACGCACTCCAAGCCTGATCGCTGATAGGAATCCCTTGCGCATCGAGGCCGAGGAGGCGGAAGGGGGAAGACTGGGAATAAGGGTACCACCAAATTGCAGAGGAGGGCGCAGTGGCGAAGAAATCGCCAATTCCGACGAAGGGGGGAACATAGCCCCCTTCGTCCCAGACGGGATTGGAGACTATTGCTTCGTTCCAGATTCCGTGGCCGTTGAGTCCTATGGATATGATTGGGTGAGTTTCCTCGTGGAAATTGATTTGACCTACGGGGTACGTGCGCTGGTTCCCATGCGCCTCAAATGTCGCGGACTCGAACGTGTATGTGCCGTCATGACCAGCTCCTTTATCTAGCGTCACGGCAAAATGCTCCAGGTCTCCAGGGTGCGTGCCCACGTTCCAGATTATGGCATTGAATTGCACGGACGTCCCTGGGGAGCCCTGAACGGTTTGCCCACCCTGCCGCGCGTAAAGGAATAGGTAGTGTAAGTATATTTTTGTGTCGTCCTCCTGCACGGCATAGTACATCGGCGCGGAAGGGATGGGCTGCCCAGGCCATTGGGATTCGGCAATGTTGATCCAATAATCTGAATCTGCGTTCGTGGCCTGCTGGAGTAGAGCCTGTGAGGGGATAGGAATAGGCACAAAGGGCTGAAGATTTCCGTTGCGATTGGACGTCACGTAGAGCTGCTTGTCACTACCCAATGCGTAGATCATGTATACACGATCACCCATGGTGGTAAGTGCGGGCACGGAGCCGGTTTGGCCCGCCACCATTCGAAGGTCCTGCCAGTTTTGTCCATCCCGCGAACGGGTGCAGTACAATTGGGTGCTGTTCTTGTCGCTGAAAGTCATGACTAGCCAGCCATTGATAAACGCCAGGGCTGCTTGGACTGCTGATGGCCCCACGAGAGGTTGGGCGTGAGACCAGAGATTGTTCTCCGTCCAGCCGCTTTGCCATAGTGTCCCCGCCCCATTCCTGTCCGTGCATATCATGATCAGCGTGTCATTGACGACGGCGAGAGAGGGAACTCCAGACGCTGGAGTGTCGACCTGCGAAGGAGCGGGCCAGTCCCAACCATTGTCGGACTGGCTATGGCATAACTGGTTGTTTTGGCTGGCGGTATAGCACATGTGCAATTTGTCCCCCATAGCGGCCAAAGCTGGAGTGCCAGTAGATGATTGGCCAGGAATCACGCGGCTTGGTTCCCACGTCAGGCCATCTGCAGAGCGCGAGACATGAAGTTGGCTGTCGCCCTTCCCGCTGTAGACGATCCAGAGCATGCCCTGGAAGGCGGCCACGGCAGGAGTGGAACCCTGCTGCCCTATCCGCGTCGTATCTGTCCAACCACTCCCGTCAGTAGAGCGACTGACCCAGAATCCGCCGTCATCTGTCCCGGGATAGATGATATAGAGATAGCCACCAAAAGAGGCCACTGCGGGTGTCACTGCGTGCTGGCTGTCAATGGGAGTAGCGCCTCTCCAGGTGCGGTAGTTGAGGGTTGAGCCCTGTAGCAAGAACTCGATGCTACAGGGGAAGAACTTTTCGTCCTCATGAAATTTGACCGCAGGGGCATACCGGGTAACGAGGTCAATGTAGGTGGACATCGCTGGGCAGAATGTGCGTGAGCTTGCAAAGGAAGGAATGACTTGAAAAATTTGTGGTCTCGAGGAGTGGGCACAACAGCTGAAAGATTACTGGATCACGCCGACGGATATATCATCAGGCGGGCCTAGGGGTGACGCCGGGCAGAGGGGCATGCCGTACGGTGAATTCGGCATTCCAGCTCATCGCCGGCCGCAAAATCAAGCCTTCTAGCGTATCCTCTCCCTCTCAGCTAGCTACGTTCTCACAAAAAACCTGCTTTACGCCTTTACTCCAAGCTCAGCCGAGTTCTGTTAGTTCCTTGACCATGGATGCTCTTCTTCGTCGTCCCATCATCTCATGGTCGATGCTCCCTCCGCGACGCTGTGTTACTGCTTTTTCAGCTTGCTGACAGCGGGGTTGCCAAGCCGGCGCGCGCCCCGACGCGGGTGGCTTCCCTTGGTCACAGCTCGGCTACGCCACTGGTGCGTGCGTGATCACCCCAGCCCAATTCACCCTGCTTGCGCAGACCCATTCCTTTCCCGTTGTCTTCCCCGCTTTCTGGGATCAGAGCTCAGGTCGACTACGGACAGCCCGCGGTGCTGTGGCGTCGCCTTCCCCAGCTGAGGATGCGAACCCGAAGTTAGGCGAACCGAAGGATTGGGCCGTTAGGGGCGTGGGGGTTGAATATTTAAGCCACATCGGAATTTACAACCGCCCAGGCAGCATCCGGTCGCTACCCACCATCAGTTTGTGTCGACATGTCTCTTGCCTGCAGCCCGAAGTGCTCAACATGAAATGCCGCTACCCTCTCCAGCCAGGCTAGATGAATAAGGCTCCATCGGCAGGCGCTGAATCGTTTCGATGGCGTTCTCCCAGCCAGCCCTTGGTCTCTGGAAGGAGCTGGGTTCACCCTGTGCTTTTCCTTACCGTGTCCTCCACTACCTAGGGCTGCTACTTCATGTAAGATTCAAATAGCATGCGGGAAGACGCCATGGTGCGACCGCCGTGTCCTTCCGCGGGGGATCAGCCCGTCAGAGGAATGAAGCATACACCAGCTCACCCGCGCGGTGGACTGGGAGATCAGAACTCGGTCCTCTAGTTGACTGCACGGCCGATATCGGGATAAGCTGACGCGCATCCTGACGTCTAGCTTAGATCAGTTACGAGCTGAAGAAGCTTGTTCAGCTCCACCGAGGGAATGCCACCACGCTGTGGTTGATGCGTCGGGCATCCTGCCACCCAGCTAGCGAGAGTGATACGAGCCCACCGTCTATAAGATGATAGATCTTTCTCCCTCCGGTTCCCTCATCTTTTCAGAATCATCTAACCATCCATTCGGGTATCTACCTATTCTAATTATTTTTTCGCATTGAAACCCCTCCACCAATACCTCGAATCAAACAATCGAAATGGCAACCTATGACGCAGCGGTTGGAGGCAGCCAAGATATTGTGAACAACGTTGTTTCACAGCTCTTTAGCGCTCTTCAGCCATCTGGTCTTTTCGAGCAATCCATTCACGTCGGAGAGGTCAATATCGACCACGTCGATGTCAACATCACACAGACCCCGACAGTGACATTCCAGGTCAGTCGTACATGTCGATTCATACAGCGTAATAGATATGCTCACGGTCCTGCAGACCTTGACGAAAGCAACTTTGCCCACTCACCTCGTTGAACATTACAAAACGACTGTGGCAACCCATGCCGGATTCGCCGCAGTTAACCCAAAGAACAAATCCGTGCTCCTGAGCGGCTTGCTAGATGCTCTTCCGTCAATAACCTTGACAGTCAGCATTCCCGCTATCACTCTCACGCTGAATTTCCAACCTACTGGTGGGGTCACTCCACCTCCAATTACCCTCCAGGGAGCTATGACTGCAGCCGCTGTCGTAAGCGTTGACGCCGCTTCTTCGAGCATCACGGTCACCCTCGCTTCAGGAACGGTCAAGACGAACGACCCTACCCTAGACCAGATCGTGAACAGCTCGGTTGTTCCTTTCCTCCTTCAAACTCTCAATGATGTGAGCGTCTCATTGCATACTTTAGTTAATGGCTGTGCGTTAATGGGGTTGGTGTAGAAAATCCTCGGACATATCCGAATTCCAACTCTTTCATATTCGGGCCTGACTATCAGCCTTCCAGGTAAACCCTTGCCGGTGTTAACTATGCGAGACATTCGCCGCTCACATGCCCAACAGTCCCGGCCATACAGGATGGCTTCCTAGTTGCATATTCCGCTCTGGGTACTACTCAGCCACCCATACCCCCGCCATTTGATAACTGGCCTAAGGATGGAGTCTTTGTATCCGTCGATGCGTCTCTTATCACGGCTGCGGGAAACACCGCACTCTCCCAGATCAGTTTGCCCAGCGGCTCTTTCTCCGAGGGCCCCTTTACTGGCGACTATAATGTCAATCTGGGTCCAATCTCCGACACAAATGTTAATAGTGATGGAAGCTTGGTATGTCCCTGTTGCCCTTCCATGTGGTTGAGCAGTTGTGACCCCGGCGTGGCATTAACTTGGGCGATTCCTAGTCTACCACCGTCGCCGCCAATGCCGGCGTTAACCTAACCCTCCACACCCCCAATTGGCTTCCCAACTTCTCCTTCTCTGCCGGTGCAGGCGGTACAGTCTCAGCATCCGCCAGCACGGCTGTCGTCGGTGGAGAACTCCAAGTCACTTTTGGGGGCATAAATAACGTCTCTATAAACATTAACTTCCCCGGCTTCCCCGATTGGGTTGAGGTTATTATCAACGGTCTTCTGGGTCCACTTGAAGATTTCCTTGTTAACCAAACCATCGTGCCGCTTATCAATCAATTCCTTAACGGGCACACGTTCAACGTCTATTCGATCCCGCCCATCACCATCCCGCTTGGTCCTGGAAACGGTTTCAATATCAAATTGGACAATGTTCAGACAGCTGAATTGAACCCCGGTGGAAATGCATTGATGGTGGCCCATGGGCTTCCGACCCTCTCACCAGCGTGATTGTCGGCTGGCGGTAGAGCCTCGCTCCAGCATTCATTCATTTGGTTCTTCCCTTGCTAGCAACGAAATCTGTTTTGCAGTCATTCTTTCGAAGTCTCATAACGCAAAACCTCCTTCCCACGAGACAATACGGGCTCAATTTCTTAGTGAGCGCAACTAATTTTCAAGTATCAAGGCCAACTGCAGAGAATATACGGGCGAGACACGACCGTACAACGTTGTCTCGGTGTTTGGTTCCTACTCTTCGTCTAACTCGCTGTCGCTACAACCCAGGATGTACGGTTAACCGCCTAGCACAGGTACCTATCCGCGGGCTTTGTCTCTGTATCTCAGATACTAGAATGGGCTAGCTAATAAGTACTTTAATTTATGTTTATCTAGTATGAATTCAACTCGTGCACAATCGTACCTATCTATTTTGTCTCTTGTTGCTTGCCAAATCCCCGGCCATAGACCTGTAATACCTGAGGCGAAGTAAAACCCATTAATAGATTTTATGGCCTTGGTGGCCGGGCACACTGGCGGTTAGTATAGGGTACTCGCTTAGCCACCCGGTGTTTTTCGACAGCCACCGGTTTTGAGCGGTCACCGTCAACCCTGCCAAAATGAGGTAGCTGTTGCACCCCGTTCGTGGGTACCCAGAATCCATGGACAGGGTGCCCCGCTCACAGAACGGGTATGATTCCATAGATGGGGTACGCTCATGATGCGCCACCCACCTTATGTACCGTGGGTCACTAGGTTCTTGGCCACCACGGGGTTCTTGGCCAGAATTCCAATCACCCCACTCTTAGCCCAGCAAAAGCTCAGAACTTTTGGCGGGTGTATTGGGCCCATATCTAGGCTAAATTTGATCATCCTAGACCTGCATTTCATAGTTTGTACTGTTCTGCTTGTGATGGCCTTATACAGTGCGGCCAATAGTTGTGGGCCGTTTCGGGTTGTGGGCCGGAATTCTTCTATTAAACTAAACTGCGCCTCCAACTACAATACAAGAGTTTACATCGCTG